>VXBR01013487.1:422618-463646 GCA_013400215.1 Cisticola juncidis
CATGCAGCTTCCGCGTGCAATGCCATGTGTGCAGTATGTGGGTGTCACTCCATGTGTGCAGCCAGTGTGTGTCACTCCATGTGTGCAGCCAGTGTGTGTCACTCCATGTGTGCAGCCTGTGTGTGTCACTCCATGTATACAGCCTGTGTGTGTGTGTCACTCCATGTGTGCAGCCAGTGTGTGTCACTCCATGTATACAGCCTGTGTGTCACTCCATGTATGCAGCCTCTGTGTGTCACTCCATGTGTGCAGCCTATGTGTGTCACTCCATGTGTGCAGCCTATGTGTGTCACTCTATGTGTGCATTCTCTCATGTGACAGCCACTTGAGTGAAGTACTGCCCTATGTGCTGCAGCCACCCTGCAGAAGCAGGTCCCCAAATACAATACACATCAATTCCACAATACACAAGCCTCTCCAGCCACAGAGCCATCTTGCAGAAAACATGAGCTGCAAACACAGACCATCCTCACCTTCCTGAGTCAATGAGGGAAGGAATGCTCTGCTGTGCATAAATTCCCCACTCACCCCAGGCAAGGCTGTGCTTTGTAGGCAGAGATGACATCCTTCATTAGACCACCGAATAGGGATAGAGATAGCAGCACCCCTACTCTCCTCAGACACTTGTCTACCACTGTCATGTTTTTGTGTTTTCTTCGTTGCTTTCCTGTTGCTGGTTTCAAAGCAGAATTGCAGTGTTTTGCCTCGTGTGGGCTTTTTTCACTGATCCAACACAGCACTACTTTGCCCAGCAGTGCAGATACAACTTCCAGCACATTCGGTTTCATCCCTGGCAGCAAATCCAAGGCTGTTTTGCATTGTGCATAACAAAACCAAGTCATATTAAAAATCGAGCAAAAAAGAAGCAGCATAAAATATTTTCTTTTTACAGTGCAGTGGATGTATTGCTAAGCTTTGCATTCAGTTCATCTGATGCTCTGATTGTTTAAATTAAAAATGCTGCCATCAATTTCTATTTATTTGCCTCATCTGCTCCATTCTGTCTACCAGTCTTCTTACAGATTCAAGACCCATTCAAACCATTTCTTCCATATTCAGATTAACTGCATATGTTCTTTTTGTTGAATAATAAAAGCAGCTTGCAGGCATGCTCGTACAGGCACACACATGCAGCCAAAAGTCAGCCTGCCCCAGAGTGAGATCTTAATCACACTATTGTTAGGCACACGTTGGAAGAGGAAACTCTGCTGTAAACACCTGCTTTGCAGAGACTGAAATTAACCTTACAAGAACACCTCTTGTAGAAACAGCTTGCAGGATTCAAATAACCTGGAAGACTAAGGCAAGACATATAAGCATATGCTGTCTCCTTCTTCTTTCTGAATTGCCATATCATTTTGGGCTCTGAGCGTGTCTCCTCAACAGCCAGTTTAATAAATATTTTGTACTAGCCAGTTTTCTAACCTGGATCCTAGAATCAAGTTCCTAAGTAGGAAATTATGCAAATTTCAGAGGTGGTTATTACCCACGTCTTTGAAGCTGTTTAGGTCCCAGGACATGCAACACTGAGGGAGAGGTGAGATTCCACACATATTATTCCAATTATGGCAAGCCACTTTTTGCCTCCCTCAAATACCTGACACCACCACCATGTATAATTACAAAAACACACAAGGTGATAAAAGCCTAGATAATGGGATGGTTTCCTTTTAAATTGTGTTATGCTTGAATTCTGTCCCTCCAGTGCAATCCCTGCTGTGGATCTCAACACCACAGATATGCCTGGCTTGTAGACCCAGGAACAGCTCTCCTTCGGGACCCTCCAAAGGCTACATTAAAAATGTAACAGTCAGCTGCTAGCAAGCAATGAAAACATTATCCTCCTCCACACTACAGTCCTACCAAGGAGCACTGGTGGGAAGACCTCATTCCTGGAGGAAATTCACACTAGAAAAGGGAAGCAAGCTTAACACCTATAGCTTATATTTTTCTAGCCTCTTCCTGAACAAAGAACAAACTTGAAACTCATGCTTTCTACATTAAATAAATAAATAAATAGAATCATATGATCCTAATTGACATGTTTTCCTCAATAGCAAAAGTTCTTGGTTACTGTTTGTATAAATAGAAAACTTACCTTTTATTTCTTAAAATAGTCATGGAGAGCCACATTCACATTTTGAGTAAGGCATTTGGGTGTTTAACTAGAGAACTCTCACTGGAGAAAGTTATTTATGGGGATCTATATTTACATTTGATTTGTCTAACATTCCACACTCAAAACCACCTCTATTACTTTAATGTCCATTTAAATGGTCAGACTAATTTTAATCAAACTTGAAAGAGTCCTTAGAATATAAATTACAGTATGCTATAAGAAACAGATGCATTAGCTTTGAAATCTAGGAACTACCAGTTTTGCTTTGAAAATGGATTCTCCAAGTCATTGCTAAATTCTTCCTCATTTTTGTTCTCCATCTCATGGTGCTGCTCACTGAAAAAAGCAATGGCTGTAAAAAAACAGTCTTAGATCCTGGCTGTTAGAAAGTATCCTATACCTAGGAGCAGAACTCAACAGGCAGCTCAGACTAGGATGGGTCATGGCAATCCTTAGACTGTGTAACTTCCTTCTGTTTGCATGACACCCTCACCACAAAGAATGAAACCCCATTTACAATTATAAACCAAATCCAGTTCTCAGTTTTGTTTTCCATTTTTAAATATGAGGCACATGGACTGCAGCACACCATTTCTGACTGCAGCACACGACTCCACAATTGCACCACTGAAAGGAGGAAAACAGGGAACCAAGAGCAGCCGCCACTGAATTAACTCTGCTGCTGCTGCTCTGCACATCGAGGTGTTCACGAGAGCACTGCAAGCTCTTCCCTCTAAAGTATACAGGATTTCATTTACCAAAAAAAACCAAAAACATAGCAATTTAACTCAAGTATTTATTGTTGACTCCTTTATTCCATAACATAACTATTTCAGTATTTTAAGATTTAGTATCTAGTTAACATATTCCCTCTGCTTCTATCTGTTCTATCTCCATATTAAGCTGCAGGAATAGCTTTTCTTTCTTTTTCCTCAAAAGGAAATGATTGCACATCCACTTGATGCTCCTGGATGTACCACATTTTTGGGTTTAGACACTAGAAGAGGTTGGCTAGTTTTAAAAGGATACTAACAGCTCTTTTCTCCCTAAGAACATGCATCTACTTCAGTCACTGATGATGTGCCCACCCTCCCGATAACCTCAGTCCTGAACACAGGGACAGCATTCCTCACAAACTGAGGCATATGCAAGAATTGCAGGATGAAACCAATTTCATCCTCCAGTAAATACACAATTGCTAATGACAGTTAAATTAGTAATTGAAACATTATTCCAAAAATACCTGCACGTCTAACATGGCAGTAGAAAGCTGAGCATGCTTACGTCTTTAGGATAGTGTTACACATCATGCCTCTGGTGCAATTTAACCTCCTGCAAGCAAGTAGCACAAAGCCTACTCACCACCTCAGCAACACTTATAGGGTATTTTACACCCTGAAGAGCTACTGCATTGCTCCTTGAAATAAAAACTTCTGGCTTTCAGTCCTGTGTACAAAGTTTCATTTTAAACAAAAAATGTTGTACTGAAGTCAACGTATTCAAGTCAAGTCATGCCTTGCGTAACATCAAAACTACCTATAATTAAACCTGTGAGACTTTGGGCTGAATTACAAGTATTCCTCATGTTACTAAGAAAAATTCTTCCTCGTGATCACAGTCTCAGTGTCAGCAGGTTATCAGCTCTCAGTTTCTCACAGCTCTGTTGTAATAATGTCTTCTAGTAAAGACGTGCTCAAAAGAAATCAGTCCTGGAAATCAGAAATGGAAGACTGAATGCTCAACACCTTGGAAAACTTTCTAAATTTGTGTTCCTGAGCATTCATTTGTGTTATATACATTTTCTACCAGACTGTAGCTTGGTCTATTATATTAAGTTTTCACTTCGGTCTCTCTCACTTCCTGATTCTCACAGTAGTACAATATGTGGGATTTTTTTTAAAACCAGCATACATTAAGACAAAAGAAAAATCTCATATTCCAGACTTTCTTTTTGATCTTATTTAGAATGCATGTTTAATACTGCATTTTGATTTTTTTATTCTCCCCTCCTCCTTTTTTAAACAAAACTTTACACTCAAGCTGGTTTACCAGTGTCACTTTAGTCACTTGGGGAGATTTATCAAAACAATATGGAACAGGTACTCAAAAATCACTGAGAGAAAAGAGCACTAACCAGTCAATTTTTATTTGTGTCTCATCTCACTCCATGTTTTCCACCACTGCTCATTTGCATTCCTCTAACGGCTGTTAAAAATACCAAGACATCTTATGTAATCTTCAATTAAGACTTGTAATATTCTCCAAAACTTGAGAAATGAGAGCTGCATTTCCCAATGCAGATGGAGAACCATAGGTATGTATCAATGAGCACTGTCAGTGTAGCCTTTTACACTCCTTCATGATGGTCATAAGGCAAAGCATATTCTGTGTGTGCCAGAGGCTTGAGAGGAAAGAACCACAGTTTGCTTTTTGATTTCAGTGGTGCAAGATGAAAGTGGGAACTGCAGAACAAAACCAATATCTGTTAGAGAGTTTCATCTCCTGTTACAACAGGATAATGGTCGGCTTTAAAAAATTCACTTTAAAAACTTAAAGTGTTTCTAATCATCCCAAAGCAAGAGGCATGGCAGGCAGTAAGCTATACCATGTCACGTTTTTAAGCCATCAGACGTCAGTTTGGATTCAAGACTCCCAGGCTTGACTGGTTGCCTAAATTTCTTTCTGAAATCTTCACTGGCTGTACTTTCTCTTTTCTTTTTGGTTGTTTTGGTTCAGGTTATATTGGGATGTCTGATCAGCTCTGCTAGAGGGAAGGTTACGTAAGACTGGAGGCTAACAAGTCCATTTGGCAAGATATGAAGTGAGCAGCTAGTGCAATCCATGAACTGCACTAAGAGATTTATGTTCAAACCAGGAGAGGCAGAAATCCAATTTAATAATTACTCACCCAGAACCATTCCAAGCTAGCAACTACTCAAAAAGAAGAACAAATATTGCAGCAACAATGAAAACTAGAAATCAGGAAAGATCATCAGATGAATATCTCCTCTCAATAAAATAGCTTGCTTTACATTTCCATTTAAGTATCAGTAGGAAATCTGTCCATAAGAACAATCAAGTTTAAACTCACTAAATGAAAGAGAGAATAACTTTGCAGGGATGGCTGTGGAGTTGGATGCTGTCCCTTTTCCATCCCCTCACCTGAGCACTAACTTGCGTTTTATGTCAATGAATTTAGTTAATACCTAATATGGCCACAATTCAATTTCAGTTCAGAATCCATACCAATTGTCTTTGATGATACAGCTCCTAGACAGACCTCCACCAAGGCTGTATGTAGGCCAATTTGCAGTTTGGGTCACCTCATACCATATAACAGAAAAAAAAGCTTACTTTCCAAAGCCCACATGCTATTTATAGAGAATTCTTACAGTCATTCCTTCAGTTTAAGAAGATTTCAGCCCATGACTATGTGAAAAACTATTTATTCTAACCAAAGAAGGTAAACAGACATCAATATAAAGTATAACTGAGCTATTTCAGGATTTAAATGAGAGAAGTCTATCAAAGCAATGGAGACTTCAGAAATATGGAAAATTGGTTTTCATTTCTCAAGACAGAGCCATAAATAAAAAGAAAAATACCACTAGAAAGGTTCTGCTAGCTGTTTCAGCACTAATATATTTTTGTAGTAGCCCATGTTTCAAACCAGCACTGCAGTTCCATTTCTCTGTCCCCCATACTAGCAGATACATGGAACCCCTCTGTGCCTCAGGAAGCCCATGTTGTAGGAGTAAGAGGATATAAATTCATTTTAATTCCATTAACAGAACACAGCTGCTACAACTCCCATCAGTAACTGGCTTTTCCAAAGGCCTTTCACATTCAGTTCTCCTGGCTGCTGAGATAGGAGTGGTCAGACTGCCCAACACTTCATTTTGGGGATTTTTCCCTTTCTGCTCTAGCAGTTCAGCAGGTGGGACAGGGCCCCTGCATTCCCCTGTGAGATCTCATCATGAAATGTGAACGGAGTTAGTGCCTCTGCCCTTCTGCCTCAGCTCTGGCTCCCTGAGTTTGGCAATTCATTTGCTTGGGTGTTGGGGAGAGGGAGCTGCACTTCATAAACATTAAGATGTTGGCTGTCAGGAGCCAAGAGGCATTCAGCTCTGCAGAAATCATGTTCACAGTTCTGCTAACTGCAGTTTTCTGGGTAATCCCCCCACTATGCACAAGCTTCACACATCCCAAACGAGGAGGCTGGGTTGAAATATGATTCAAGTGCATAGAAGTCTCTTATCCATATTTGGAAATATTACTTTCAAAGGTCTCATGCTATCTCAAAAAATGCTAAGTGAGACAGTTTCAAGAAATACGTCACAAGAAACACCTAACTATTTTAAGAATATTTGCAAGCCAAATATATTCTTTTAAGTCTCTTACCTACCACAAACTCTTACCGTCTATATTTCTTTTATTTTTAATCACAGGTAACTGGTAAGCAATACCACAAGTAAAATTATTCTATCATTTACACATAAACCAAAATAAAATCCTTTTTTTCCAGAAACGGCCAATTTCCATGTCCACTTTCAGCTCAGCATTTCTTCACTATAAGTGGACGAATCTTCTATTCGAGTGTTTGTTAGCTTTTGCAACATGGTGATTAAAAAAAAAATTCTTTTCAAATTCTAGTCTGTGTGAATATGTGAGTCTAAGAAGTTTAGATTTTTATGTTGTTTGCCAGTGACTGCAAACTTTGCTCATGTCACAACCTTTGCCTCACAGAATCTGACATCAGCCGGTTCATTCCAAAACAGAAATCAGATACAGAAGGAATTACTCTCCTTACTCAGGACAACTTAGATAAATAATGCAAAATGACAACCACCCCATCACATTTTCCCTAAAATCACAGCATGCTGATTTACAGAAGGAGGCATCTGATTCTTAAGGTGAAATAGCCATCGCAGAGAAGTGGGACAATGTTCTTTGGTTAAAGCCTCTGGGACCTGTCATAGTACAAAGTGTACCATGGAATAAATGACAGATGAGATTTCCCTTTCAAAGCAGACACATTTCACTGCACTAAAACTGTAACACATCACAAAGTCATAAGACTACCTTTCTCCCTCTTTCTATTTTCAGGAATCCACAGCAGCCTGGGGTCAGAGGAGGCAAGAACCCAAAACCTCCTCCATCTTTCCCATTTGCTCTTGCGTGGAAGTCCATCTAATTTGCAGCCCAGCTTCCTCATTTGCAAAACAGGACAATATCCCTTTTCATCCTCAGAAATGCTCTGATGCCAACAGGTGCTGTGAGGGCTTGGAGATATTTCTCCTTGTTTTAAAAAGCAAGCCCATCCCATATGACTCCTTCACCCCAATCCTCTGTTAGAGAAGGCTTTTTTTCTGTATATTGGCACTGTACTGCACTACTCTCTCTGAAGCTTCCCACTGCACACCACATACGAGAACATCATAATAAGCAAGTCACTCATGGGGATTTTACTGTACTATGTCAATACTGCAATAGGCATTTGTAAAGCATCTCTGACCAGTTTCAGGTATTGTTGAAAAATCCTTCTGGAACCAAGCTCCTTCACATTTATGCCTGTAGGCTGAGAACATCTGCACATGGATATTTTGATTTATAGTTCCAAATATGCACATTTCTCTAAGTTTCGGTTGACTTGCTGAGAAGGATTTTTTTCTCAAGCTAAGAAAGCTCAGGTGTATCCAGCTGGATGAAGATGAAGCTACTGCTTGGCAGCCATCTTAGGGTTTTATTGAAGACAGATGTAAGAAAACAAAGTCGTCTTTTCTTAAACAGAAAATTCTGAATGTTTGAAAAACAACCATAAGCCCTTTTTAATCTGCTTTCTTTGGGTTTCTGGGCATTGGACACATTCTGGTCGCTGCTATATTTATTTTATCAATTAGATACATGTCTCTGTTAAAATGACATCCCTTTTAGGAGTGATTATTCAAATTTGAGCAGATACAAGAGGAAGTTCTAAATTGGTTCACTAACTTTCCAAGACCTTTTTAAAGATTACACAAGTTTGAAAATTCTGAGTTATATTTGTCACATTCTGCAGAAGCTTCCTTTCCTACCCACAGATCTGAGCTGCAGCAATTACATTATTACAGTCATAGAAAGTAATGAAAATTGGAAGTGTCTCCCTCTAAAGTGTGGTTAAGCATCAAGTAGACACAGCAACATGGCATTGCTGGAGAGGATATTCAACACAGCAGGATATGAAAGGATCACCAAAAGAAATGGCTGGAATTAGTGATTTGAAGGGTGACAAATTTAGGTACATTCCCCTCTATCATAGCACTCGAATTAGTTTCTATTCTGGAATTTCAGAAGATTTGGTATCTAAATCAAGATCAGCAGTACAAATTTGACCAGGTCAGTATCAAGGCAATGAAGAACAGCCCCACAGCTCTCAGTTCTTAGTACCTGCATTGAGGGAAAGACAGACAAATGACTGCAGGACAGGCTCAGAGTCACAGACTGAATTTGTGAAGCGCTAACTTTGTACATTCTGATTTGGGATTTTTTAATATATTATGAGTAGATTATGTGGCACTGAGGGGCATGGTTTAGTGCTGAACTTTGCAGCACTGAGTTAAGGTTTGGACCCAATGATCTTAGAGGTCTTTCCAGCTTACACGTTTCCATGAGTCTATGTTTCTACAGGTTATGTCAGAACATTTATATTACATAAACACAAGTCTTTTGAAAACACACTTCACATGTAAAAAGTTCAAAAGTTACAAAAGAAGAAAGAAAAAATCAAGAGGCTTTTTTTTCCTTTAAAACTAAAAGAAAACTACTTTCATTATCATATTTGTATGAGACTAATCAGGAAAATATTCATGTGGGCCAAAAAACCTTAGAGATTCTAGCCTGAGAAAGAAAAGAACTTAAAGTAAATAAATAATATGGGATCATAACCAAATGGCACTCAGCTTCAAATTGACACAGTTTATATGAACTCTTGTATTTGTAAGTTGACAGCTCATAATTTTTTCATAAACTCAAAGCATTTGGATTTTTTTTAAGCATCAGCTCTGGTGCTGATTACAAAAATACTCAAGATTTCACCTCTAATCTTGGATTTAGCGAGAAAAGTCTTGAAAGATTCCTAAACTGTAAGGCAATTTCTGTCTCATGCTTTCTTACAACATCATTCATTTTAAATGCTTATGCCTGGGAATACTGCATGCCTGCAAAGAAATGAATGTCAATTTATTTCAATCATTCATACCTGTTAGGCTGGTATTGAGATAAGTTCAAGGAACACAAGAGTCCTCTAAATTTATTTCTAAATTTGTGCAAGTGTTCTTAGAATGCTTTGTTCTGGCAGGTTAACCATATGTACTCAGAAGCCAAGATGTGCAGCACCATTTGAAATAAACTTAATAAAGGACTGTATATGAAGGCCATAGAGAAAGGCCATAGAGAAAACCAAAGAACTGTAGATGGAAAGTAGAGAACTGAGTCTCTGGTGACTAGTATGTCAGGAGTACAGAGATAGGAGTCTGTCAAAGTCAGCACGGATAGAGAAAGAGGATATCTCCTGGCATTTTTCCATTTTAAACCTACACATAAAATCCAAAAATGCCCTAAAAATATTAAATTAACTTTATAAAGTCGAGAAAAAGAATTTGTCATCTACAAGCTAGATATAGTGAATCGCTTTAGGACAATCTGTGCCATTAACTCTCCAGCCACTGAGCGTTCTGACATAAATTCCTTTGCTTGTTTGCACATAATTGATATTTGTATTTTTGGTGCTCTTGACTGGTTTTCCAGCTGGAACTCTATAGCAGTCATTGCATTGTATTTATTTTATTAATAAAATTCAAATAATCCACAAATTAAAATATAGGGATTTTACCTGACTGCCTCTAAGACCATTTCAACTGTTTTTCCTGGATATTTTTGAACACCATTTTCGTATCTCATTCTCATTTTTGGCATCTGGCAAATAACTATTTGCTATCAGACAAGATTAAAAAAGCAGTTCTAAAACTTGTTCAGAGTAATGGTGGTAATTCAGATATAAATCAGTGTGTCAAGATTCACCAGCGTGAATCAATATTTGAGTATTGCTGCAGAGATGGAGTCTTCCTCACATCTTTTCAAGTTCCAGATTTTATTTGCATGAGTCACATTTTCAGAATTCAGTGAGGTGGTCTTGAGAGTTTTTCCTTATGATCTTTTGCTCAAAGATAACTATAGATAACAGTGCAAAGCAAGAACTCAGTCTTTAAAATATGTCATCATCATTAAGAATAATTTTACAGTTTGACTCAATTACAAAATAATGCTTAGAAATGCTAAACAATAATCTGCAATGAATATCTGTAATTCAGTACTCAGATAAGTATTAAAAAACTAAGTTTTATATTTAGGAAGGTGGAATTTAACTTGGTTCTTTGATGACTTCTCCAGAATTTACTAGTACAATTCTCTTTCAGTAAAAAAAAACAATAAGAGATAGAAAGATTCCAGCACTGTTTGCTTGTTCTATGAATGAAGTTAGAAGCTGGAGCAAAGAATACTTAACCAGAGGCTCTGAAGCCAGCTGGCTTTGTTGAACCTAAAATTCAGCAATTTTTTTCAAAAATCAAATGTTTCATATGCAGCCCAACTGTATGACATCTACAGTTACTCAAATGCAGTACTCACTTGCCAGAAATATGCTTATACAAGCAGCAGCAGCTGGAATACATTAGCCTCAGTGGTAAACCTGGGTGAATATCAGTATCTGTAAGCTAAGAGCCAGAAAAAAGAAATATTGCAGCTATACATGACCACCTGCCTATTCAGATTGAAACCAGCTAAGTCTCTTCTCAACTGAGCATCACTCTCCCCAGATCACTGTAATGACATTCAAGTAGTGTTTAGAAAGTTAGTGGAATCAAAATTTTTACATTTGCAAGATACACCACCGTTTACTGTAAATTGCTGAGATTTTCAGCCTCCCCTTGACTGCTCAGCACGATGCTGAGCAGCAGAATGCAACACAGAGCCTGTGAAAGCTCAGTACATGGAATGTAGCATGTGGAACAAAAGACTCAATGTTCAGCTGCAAAAACATTCAGCAATTAATTAAATATTTAACTACAGAAGGATGAAATTAAAAGCCTGAGTTTCCATTAGCCCTCTGTTACTCCACCATGGACTTATGTCCAAGAGAACATAAAGACTTGTCGTCCCTCATGTGACATGATCAACTCCTTTACAGCTCTGTTAATATGTAGACAGCAGAAGAGAGCAACAGGAAAACAACTCTGTGCACATACCCATTTTTTGTATTAAAAAAGAGAGACATTAGAGTCTGATTGCAATTAAATTTGCCAGGAAACAAAGTCTGGAGTTTGTAAAGAGGTAATAAGATCTGAGAAAAGAGGGTTTTTTTCCCCTTTCCTTGGTACTGGAGAGGTAAAGGGGGGGGGNCTCCATTTCCATCCCAAGATGTGGGGACTTAATTGAGCCTGTCAGTCTGTGCTTATTTTGAATCAATGGTTACCCACAGAAAATAGGAATACATCACCGAAATGCTTATTTTTCCCTTTAACACCTCTTAGGAAATCTTGCAGCCCTGAAAGGCTGCACTGCTACACTGCTGATCTTGCTAAGGTTTGAGAGACCTCCAGCACTCCGTGGCTCTGAGCAGTTTTATAAGCACTATGGGATGAATAAACAATCACAGCCTGAAACAAGGATGTCTACATGGAGACACTTCCATAGAATTGTTGTATGAACACCTCCAAGCCATACTTTTGTTCTTGGAGCATGATATTGCTGGGAGATTTCTGTAACACTAAGACACATTTCTTTCAGGTATTAGCATAACTTTGGTAGTAAAGGTTCATGGAGGTTAATATTCCTATTCACCTAAATCCTCCTAAATTTTCAACTGTACTTCAAATGTAAAAAGAAAAGAAAATATACACTATCCTACCACATTTTTCCCCCTGAGAAGACACAGGACTTTGCATCTCATGAGGATTTGGTATTATGAGGTCAAACTGCATAGGAGACCTAGAAGCCTAAACAACTGATACTTGGTTAATGTATTCCATGGAAATGAGATATAACATTTGTTAAATAGTTCTTTCCTCCCAGGCTATGTTTTAACTCTTTTCTACAACAATGTTTTAGATCTCAAAATTATTAAGACATTAGGGAATTAATCTGGACATTACAAGCATACTTGCAAGGTAAGCTCTTATGTAGAATCTGCAAGTAAAAGGTACAGAGGAAAGTTAAACCACAGATTTAAAATAAGACTACTAACCACAATATAAGATACTGAAGTATGAGTTATGATTGTAATTGAGAAAACTAAGTTACTTGATGATATTGTCCATACTGAGCATGGTCTGATAGGAAATGTTTAGCAAACAATGCCAGGAAAAGGTTACTAAACAGGTCCTTGTGCTTTTCTGATAATTCAAATGTTGTATAAGTATTTGACAAATGGCAGACATCTCTGCCACTAAGCCCCCAGGATTAACAGTCATTTTAGCATGCCACCGATTATTTTTGAGGTCAAGATGTGTAAATGTTAAAGAGTGAAACTGCTTTTACATCCAACAGAGTTTGCAAAAGAAGGAAAAAGGACAAAAGGGTGACCCTTTCCCGTCAGAAAATCTGAAGAAAGGATGTCTTTTATCTGCTTTTAAGTGGGCATTAGAAAATGGCATGTCACCTCCTTCTCACTCTTTCCTCTGTTTTTTTACCATGTTCCTCACGGTAGAAATATCCACAAATTATTTTAGCATGCAAGGCAGTGTGGGCTGTCTCACAGAGAAGGCAAGATGTCTGCTTTTCTAACCAAAAAAACACAAATCAGCTTGTATACAGGGTCAGTGTGGTTCATGTAATTTTCTATTACCATGACAGAGCACCTCAGCTTCAGGCTGTCCTGTGCATGTTCAGCACAGGACGTGCCCCATTTTCCTTTTCCTGACACCATTTAACATCACCTTCCTGCTTCCTCTGCATTGGCATGTAGCAAAAGATCCCGTGAAAAACTGGAATTGCCAGAATTAAATGCATACTTTTACTCTGGGAAGGAGGGGAAGAGAGGGACCAAAGAGAGAATAAAAAGCTGATATATAAGAATATGCTAACACAAGATGAGCATCTGTTTTTCCAGGGGATCTTTTCAAATAAAAAGCTTTCCCCACCCTTCTAAGTGGAAGCTGGATACACTAGCTGTTGTACACCGGTGTAAGATGATGCCCTGGACTAGATAAGAAAGGTACAGCATTACAAGAAACCAAAACAAAAAAGCAAACCAGCAAAGAACAAAAGCTCTCTCAGATCAGTAGCAGCAACTCCAGCAATGGAGCTAGACATCTGTTTGGACACAAGGCGTGCCCAAGTGCCTGGTGCCATGGGGGAAGGGGCACAGTTTGGATGCACAAGGCTAAGCCCAGCAAGGCATCAAGTGAAATGCAAGCAAAGTGTCCAGAGGAAAGTGCTCTACGTGACCCATTCCTGGTAAACAGCTGCTTGTGAGCACTTGGGTTGAGATGTGGAGCTGACCCAGGAACCTGAGCAATCTACATTTGCCATAACATTCAGCAGAAAAGGGGCATGAAATTGTTAAATGATTTGACAAAATCCTCACTTTTAGTTTAATCTAGAGCAGATAGAAAATAGTAGAGTTACTTAGCAACGTAATTTTTTTTATTTTAAGAGATAGATTAAACTTGAGGCAATAATCTACATCTCTAAAACTAGTTTTATAATTGTTTGTATTGCTATAGTTGCATAAACTTCATTTATATGCTGGAAGTGATTTCTGTGCATGTTTTCTGTGACAAGAAGGGATAACAAACAACAGTCCTCTGTTCTTCACTGTCACCTTATGCTGTATGTCACATTTTGGTCTGTACAGTACCTTCTGTAATTTACCCTCCCCTTTTACTTGCAGTGCCACTTCACTTTTATAAAACACAGCTGTCAAGATCTTCAGTAACACAGAAATTCCCAAATTCACTCACTCTCAAGCATCTTCCTATCTATTACACTGCTTGCAGCATCAGAGTGGTATTGTGTGGAAGAAGGCTGCCTTAAGAGTATAGCTGCCACTATCTACTGGCACAGGACACTTTAAAATGAGAATGTAGTAAGAGACAGAGTTCAAGAATTGTGCACCCAGTCCAGATGGAGAACATACAAACATCTTACAACTGTCTCATTAAATGAGTTCAGGGAAAGGGCATTGCTAAAAATGAAGAACAAATGTCTTGATTTACAGATCTACAGAGCATTTGCTGCAGTACATTAAACAGCAACAGAAGTTGTTTTTAATTCAGCCTCTTTCTCTGAGAAGCACATAATGACACCACATCACTGCTGCTAAAGAGAGGCCCAGAAACAACATTTACAGTGTAAGTCTGTGCTACCTTTCCCTTAAAGCCCATACCAATGGGAGGTGATGACAGCAGAATGGTTATGTACAAAATACTGCTGCAGTTACTAAAATCAGGGCCTTCAATCCTTGCCCTCCCTTTCTGACCACTGCCTGTCCAGCAGCCAGGAGATGCTCTCAACGACCACCAAGTTGCTCAATGCACTGTATGTCACCAAGTTTAAGGGACTCAAATTTGTGCATACAAGCAGTAGGATAGAAAATCATCATAGAGATTGCACATTCATATTTTCACAGTAGGGACATACAAACCAGAATACTGATTTACCAGTTACCAGCAATAAGCAGCTGGTCCACAGCAATTGCTCTGTTGAATGAAGGCAGGTTGCTGTCTGCTACCTCTGTGAAAGAGCTCTGTGTAGGGGCAATTGCTTCTAACTGCTACTCCACTCTTCCCAAAAATGCCTAAGCAACTTCCCACACATTTTATTTCTCTGTTACTGCAAAAGGCCATGCAGCACAGGGCACATAGCCCAGATCCCACTTGGATGCATGTGAAGCATTGTCAAATGCATCTGCCATGGTGAAACCAGGTCAATAAGTTCATGGCAAATTTAAAAGTGAGCTGCTTGGATTTGGGATTTTGGGAGAGGGGCAGCAACTAATTTCTTTTAGGCACAGGATTAGTTAACTTTCTGCAGCTAAGAAGACTATCAGAAAAAGACTCACAGGATTATAAGGATCATGTATCCATGGTGATTTTAATAAGAAATCTTACTTGCAGTAGACTAGATAGAAGCAAGAAACAGAATCAGGCTTCACGGATGATTTATTTTAGTTCATCTCCTAGGAAGTAGAAAGTCACTGGTCTGATTTGAAGCCAAAAATTGTAAGACTGGATCAAGTTCCTGAGGTTGAAACTCAAATGTATTCTGCCTTCAAAAACCAGGACAAGACAACTGTGGCTGTCTTTATCTTGAATATACGAGTTCTCTTTGGTAAATTGCGTATAATGTATTAAGCCAAGTTTTGGCAGTCATGCTGGGAACATTAATTTCATCAACATAAGTATCTAACTTTAACTGCCCTGTTTCTTCTCCTGTAGCTTTCTGACAGTGCAATATTTATGGTACTTCTGTTCCTGCCCAAGGCCACCAACATTTAAGAATGCACAGGTAAAGTAGTCCAATATAGCTATACCTAATTTTGTTAATTCTTCGGCCAGGAAAGAGCAGGAGTTTGGCTGGATATGTCAAGATGATGTGTAGGAAAAAAAAAATAAAACCACTAAACAGTTACAACTTTCATTTTTATTTATATTTAAATTACAGTATTATAACTCCTTTCAGCTGATTGCAAAATTTTCTGAAACAAGTTCATTGTTACTGTTTATTTTGACAAGCTTGCCTATCAAGCATTTTTAAACCACCATTATATTCCATGAGATCCTGCAGTACCAGGACATCTGGACATGCAATATCCATGGGATTCTGTGACTGAACTGTCCAACTGCAGGTGTATCCTGAGCAGTGAAGCTATTTGTAATGCTATTCTATGTCCATTTTGTTTCCCCAGTTGTCTACAGCTATATTTTACTCAGTGTCCTTGCTCAGTCAAAAAAGTAGAATTTGATAGAAAGATTTGTAAGAATACAGAGAAAGAGACCTGTTTGCATTGAGACTGACTCTGTAGGAGCGAGATGCCATGGTTAGAATTTTAGGCTTGAATGAGATAAGACTGGAATAGAAATTATGTTAAGACATCTGAGAAAAGCACTCTGACAAATGGCAAACCAGCAATGAAATGTTTGCATTCCTTTTGCAAGGTCCAATAGCTCTGTTCCCATAGCTACTGTATGTTGAGATGGATGATGTAGCTACAGCAACAGAGCCAGCATCCATGTTCAATGTAAAATTCCTAAGTCATTACTTAATCCTTCTTTTACCTCCCTGTAAACTTCTAAAAGAGGGGGGAAAAACATGATTATCTTGTTCTTTGAATGAATTAAATCTTTGCTAAAAATACTAGAATTAAAAGATCTACTGCAGACAACTGGTGCTGGAACATGCCTCCCTGACACAAATGGCCTCATCCTGTGATTCCCCTGTCCAGACTGACTGAAGACCATTGCTTTTTTGCTAAGAGAACTTTCTCTCCCTTCCTCAGTGGGTGATGTTTGGTGGTCTGCAGCTCCTCCAGGTCTCACTATATCCAACTGCAGCACACAATCACTTGTAAGCTAATCCTTCCATTGGGTATATTTGGTTGTTTCTTATCTCCCACCACCCACCATGATTCTGAAGATAAACTTCTACTCAGAAATTACGCACTTTTTCATCGCAATTATTTGCTTCCACTTAACAGTGCTAGTTCCCGACATAAAAAGGGAAATATTACATCAAGCACAGAAAGTGTTGTTGAAAGCATAGTCTTTTCATCTTCAGCATGTTGTTTGCCATGTGATTGCCAACTGGATAACACTTGGCAACCCAAGGGCATATTTTGTTATATGTATGTACAGCTAAAGAGAAAAAAGGTTAAAGTTTAACCCACTATAATGATTTCTGCTTTAATACCCCAATTCAAACCTCACCAAAAACAAGGAGTCTTATCTAGGGGGATTTATAGTGTGTCCTTAAGAGAATAGACAGCACAAGCCTTGATTTCCTAAGGATCCCATACAAATATATGCCTTATCATTGTAAAATGCCAATGTGAAAACACCAACATTGGCCAGCAACACCAACAAAAGCCAGCACCCTGAGCTCTACCTAATTTTGATTCAATGTCCTATTTAAAACCAGAGTTTTTTCTAAGCTGCATAATCTTAGTCAAGTGGTCAGTCTTTGCTAGAACTCTAAAAGGATTAAGCAACTCTTAAGCCCTGATTTAGCATAAATTAATCTGTAACTGTTGATTAGAAGAGCACTAAAGCAGTTTTATGCTAAAGTCAGCCTTAGAATAATCTCAATTAGAAAAAAAAAACTCACTGTTTAGAAATAATTTCACAACAGTCCATAAGGCAGCAGATTCTCAGTGTAAATATTTAAACTTTTAATAACAAGATGTTTAGGCAAGCTCATAAATCCATGTGTGGCATAACTACCCAACATCTACACTGATGTTGCTAATTTTGGTTTGTGTGGACAGAAGGAAGGCTCAAGTAAATACTGCAGACCATTTTTTTTTTCCATACCCTGTCTTTCTCTCAGGTCAGAATTGCTAAGTCTTTCAGAGACATTCAGTTAATGTCAGAGTAAGTTTTTTTCTGTCTGAAAAGGTACAGCATTGGTAGCTTGTAAGTAAAGTTATTCCTTCAGCAAGTGTTATTAGTCAACAGTTTTCCATTAAAAAAAAAAAAATTAAAAAAAAATTAAAAAAAAAAAAAAGTGGAAAAAATGGTACAAAAAATGGTACAAACACAGCCCAAGTTTCAGCATTTTCAGGGAGAAGATGACCACGCAGGTTCTGGGAAATGACCATTCTGTAGATGAGGCTGGTGTGCTTTCTCCCTCCTCCCCAGCATTACAACATATCTTTCCCACACCCCGGGGCACAGGTTCTGAAAGAGGAAAGTTTCACAAGAGGCGCCAGCACACCACACACCAGCCTGGTGCAGGAAGTGAAACTACTGTAAGTTCACGAGTTTTCTAACACGCAGCTGAATATAGATAGCATCTAGCTGGAAGGAAAGAAAAAACATAGGGTTGATTGGGTTCCTGCAATGCAATGAGAGGAAAGAGCAAAGAAATTATGAGGTTTTAAATCACTTCACAGGTAGTCACACTGGTTGATATTCCACATGTATTATGTTTTGTAAAGAGAATTTACAAATAATACCTCTTTTTCTGTTGTTTTCTTGACAAACTGTATGAGCTTTGGGCAATCTGACAAAATAAGAACCTTGCAGGTCACCAGGTCATCTCTAACCCTGGTGTTGTAATACCTTTGAGGTTCTGCAGCAAAACTCACTTAAACATCTAAGGCCAGCTATCAGGTTGCACTGGCAGTGTTTTTAATATCTACAAATTTAGGATGATTGTAGGCTCTGAACTAATTAAAGGCAGAACTGGAGATAGGCTGCTCCATACAAGATCCGAATACAAACAGGCATTCAGGCATGATTGGAATTTCAATCAGAACAAGGAAAGGCTTCCTACAGCACAGAGGTATTTGCCACCACCCTGAAAGTAACAGTTCTGAGGCCAAAAGGAAAGAATAGCAGACCATCAACATTTTCTTTCAACGTTTGAGATTCTACCTGCATACCACGGTAGTGTGAAACATGTTTGGTACAAGCCTAAGCAAGGAGAAAAGAGGATTCACAGGGCATTCTGCTGCTTCCAGACCTAAACACAAACAGGCCTTCACTTCAATTTTAACATCAGATTCTCGAAGAATCAATGATCTGGACGACCAGGACTTCTTCAAGCTGTGCCTATTCTATGAAACCAACAACTACACACTGAACATAAGGAACTGGGTCTACCTCATCTGGATTTGCCTTGCTTTATTGCCTTGAAAATAATTCGACACAAAGAATCCCCATAGGACAGAAGGCAAGCCACAGTTGCAGAGAAAGCCAAGATTCCTTCCTGCACACCAGACACTGCAAGGGGATAGACAGGAACTCTAAATTAATATAGCCTTTTCAATATAGTACAAACCCTGTAAAAGTGAAGTGCAAAACTGCAAAATAATTTGCTGTGGGATTGCCCTGGACACGCTAAAAGAAAGGAGTATCACTTCTTTCTGAAGGAAAGATGGAAATAACAGCAATAAGTTCTATTTCAGTGCCAGGATAGCAGTATGGAGACTGGCAATAGGGAATAAATTGTAAACTGTCTGTATCCTCAAAACTCAACACTACCAAGATATTAGTTTTGTGTAATATAAAACAAATTTAGAAAAAGAAATCCTCCAAATTCAAGAGAACTTAAAGTGTCACTCCCTCACAGAGGCACCAGCCTTATTATCAGAAGCAATTGTGGCATTTATTCCACTGTACACAATAAAAATGCCAGATCCGGGATAACGTTTCTTCTGTTCTTCATTAAATTTATTCCTTTAATTTTACACACTCATTCCTGGCATGGTTTGAAGGTATCCCACCTATCTGAATTACACATTCTGGTGTGTTCAGCATTAATTAGGGCTTTCTCACAGGAGTGCAGTGAGCTTTTACTGCAGCAACAGAGACTCAGCACAACGATCTGAATGAAAAAGAAAGTAACATCTGACAGACGAAGTCAGCCCTATGACTTCCATCCTGTATTTATTTTAAGAAATGCAGTAACTTACTCTAGTCTACCTGTGGTAGGAGAAAGGTGTTTTACACACAAGAACATCAGAGACACGGCATTACTTGACAAACATTTCCACAGCTTATCAAACAAACAACTGTCATCCTCTGATCAGTGTGTCAAAAATGAAGCTTACATAAATGGAAATGAAAATTCAGGTAATAACAGAAAGTGATCTGCACCCATCCAGTAAAACTAGCAAGAAAATTAATCAGTATTATGGTAAGGAATCTGGAAGTGTGAGAGGAAGTATGGAGGATCATCCCAGAGGCCATCCCAGTAGCTGTGATATAGCTCTAAAAAAGTTTGCTATTTTAAGTGATTCTTGAGTCTTCAATAAAGAAAAGTAAAACTTTAAAAGAACAACAGGGACATAGACAATATTTAATCAGTATTAATTTAAAGGAATAAGCCATGTTGTCATGAGAAAAAAACTTTATTCAGACATCTCCATTTTATATATTATTCTTTTTGTGTGCACCAACAGATTAGAATAGAAAGCCTTTAAAGAGTAAAATGGATGCATTTGACTATGCAAATAGAAGCTGTTTACAGTGAGTGGTCTGAAGTGACTGCAGGAAAACTTGTTATTACTCAATGTTGACAGTGGTAGCCATGAGGTGTTCCAAGAAAGGAGAGGAAAAGAATTAGGAGTTGCTGATATGGGTAAAGTCGTTCATGTATAAGAATATATTCCAAAAGGCAAGATGAAAAAGTGAAATTTTCATTAGAGAGTGAAAAACATCCTAATAAATGACAGTGGGAAAAGATCATAACAGATCTAGAAGCTGTCAAGAGATGGCTGGTCTGATACACTTTTTGTGCTAAATCAGTATTTGCAAGGTAAAAACTAGAGAGCTTCATGCAGCAGAGCAGGGCTGAGCAAATTCAGGTCTCCTCATATGTCTGTGAAACTGTGTTATGTAAGTTCTTTCCATTCTACATACCTCAGTTATTCACTACTTCCAAGCCTACAGGAAATTTTCTCTGTACCCAAATGAACGTAGTTGCCAGCTGAAAGTATTTTCTCCAGCAAAGGAAGTAATCCAGAGATAGAAACTTTTGCTTTGAGATACTCATTTGCACCTCCCACTTGTTGGGGGAGGTTGTGGGGGTATAAACTATCACAGAGAATTTCTTAACCCATGAGAGGATTTCAACTCAGTGCAGCTGAAGATGTGGCTGATGGTCAAGGAACAAAAGGAGCTCCTTGCTCACTTGTGCATTAAGAGTGTGCCTCCTGGGCTCCACCCACTCCTACAGCCCACAGTGGAAAAGCTGATCCCATAAAATTTAGGACATGTAAGAGAGGATTTAAAAACCACTTTTTTTTTTTTTTTTTTTTTTTTTTTTTTTTTAGATGCTGCAAATACACAGAAGAATCCCTGCCAGCTGGCAGGCTGGTGACCATAGGGCCTGCCAGAATAAACTATCCTGTGCCCTGGCGCAAGGTTTTGGCAAGCTGCAATGTCTACTGGAAGTGTATTTCCCGTGAGCCTTGGCAGCACCAGGCAGTCTCTCACCTCATCTGCATCCAGGCAGGAGTGAGCACAGGGACAGGGGATGAAGGAGAACAGAGGAGCACAAAGGGAAGCCCACGGTCAGTCAGGGCTCTGGGACTGCCTTGCAGCATGTGGGAGGAAAGAAGTAGAACTTAGATGGGAACTGACTGCAAGAAAAGCCCTAAGATCCAAAGGAGTGCAGGATTTGGGAGAAGGTTGAGGAAATGGCACAAGGAGGATTCTTAATGGCAGAGATGCCTGTGCCAATAGTTCACTAGAGAGGGTTCAACACAATAAAGCAATGTATTTGAAAGAAGCTGTTGCTGTGATAAGAAATAGGACAATTGTAACAAATTGAAAGGGCAATGCCCATAGAGCAGAAACACAGAAGCCTCAGACTGGGGAAAATCACCTTGTTAAGGGATCAGAAGAGAGGAAGCTCTAGCCTGAGAGCCCCTGGGTGAGTACAATCTTACCTACCTTCTTTCAGTTTGGAAACTGGGAGGTGGAGGGGCTCATGGGGAAAGAAGATAAAAGTGGAAACAAACTATTCAAGATAGCAAGGCAATCTTTGATTCATACAAACAAATTTTGGCCTGTGTTGCAAACTCCATAGAGAACAAGTGCTTCTGCCTGCCTGCTGCCTTGCAAAGATTCACAAGTCCTGGAAACAGCTAGACTGGGTCTGGTACTGAACAGGAGTTCAAACCATGGAGTTTTGTACAATCAAACCTCTCTACCAAGCCTTTCTCATCTGTGTTTTTTCTCTTTCTCATTATCTGAGCTAATGAAGAATTGTCCATTATGCTGTCCAGTCCCAAAGCAGTTGCCCAAGAGGAACAGAGGTGAAACAATTTCCAGTATCGCAAAAAAACCCCACACATTTTGGCAGACAGCAATGGATTAAATACAAGCAAAGGGTTCATCTGTTTTTTCCATTTACTCTAGTGTTTAATTCTATTAAGGTTATTTTAAATAAAGAGCTCTCACTCACTACTGTAAAGGGACATTTTTTGAAGTAATGCCAAGATATTTTCACTGTGCTGCTTTTTTTCTTTTTTTTTACTCTAATGGGAAATCCTTACATACACACACGCCTCAGTTTTAAGAAAATATGTCAATTCTTTTATGTCCTCAAGGACTTGGCAAACAGGAAGATTTTTCAAGCAGAGGAATGGCCAAGTAGAAGCTTTTAGGTTTATAACACAAAGGCCAGTGACATAAGGCACATAAACGCTGTATCATAACTGCTTGCTACTGTATTTTCACAGTGGGTCAGTGACTTGATTACATAAATAGTGGAAACAAGAGATCAAACAATTCCCAACACAGCCAATATATTAATAAAATAAAGTCTTGCTGTGTATGAAAAACCAGGAATTGGCAAAAGAATTGGGGAAGGTTCTCGGCTTAAAAGATAGCACAAAACAAAATTTAAAGTTACTGGCTCCAATAAAGTTTGTTTAAATCAATTTTCATTATCTAAAACTTTTTGAAATATGCTCACTGAACACCTGGTATTTAGGATTCTGGCTACTACAAAAAGGAAAGATAGTAACTTAGAGAACTTGTTTCTGACTCACAGCTCTCATCTTTACTTTGCTTCAAAGAAACCCTCAGATCATTTTCATTGCTGTCATATCTGAGCTATGATAAACATGTCCAAAAATGGTCAGCTAATTATCCTCAGTGGGTAATTAAGAGTACTGACGAAGGTGACTTTCTCCACCAATGGTAGATGACAAGGCTTCTCATTTAGGCATTTAAGTTTGCTTCTTCAGATACTTGGCAAGGACTGCAACACTACATTTTCAATTTCTGTAAAACCTACAGAACAGAGCTAAATCTTTTTATGTACCAATGATGTGGTTCAGAGCACTAGGCCTTTGGTTCAAGGACCTTTAGAGATGATGAGCCAAGGCTTCAAAATACCATCCAACCCAGGCACATCACTGTAACTGAATTCAAGCAACTGCTAACCACAGCTAAGTTACAATCCCCTTCTGAGACCCAGGTCACACTGAAGGGATAAAAAGAATCAACAAGGTAGGAGTTAAAGCATCTTCTATAACAGCTACTTGAATATCTTAACCAGATGGTCTATAATGATTTATTGCTTAGCCTAGGCAGCTCAACAAAGAAGTCAGGGCTTCATTTGCGGTCTAGGAAATGAAATTTCAGGTGTCAATACATAGCTATCTTCAGATGTAATAACATGGTACACTTTTCCTAGAAGCATGGTAAGGGAATCGTAAATTGCCAACATAGTTTGTCAGAGGGAGTCCTTAAATAGCACCTGCAAGATACCCTGTGCAGTCTTGAAGTGCTCCACAGTTCTTGAGATAGCAGCCAGTTTAAAAACAAAATATAATCTCATCTTTGCTTTATTCTTGATGTGCATGATATCCTTTTTTGGCTAATTAAAGTGTTGCTCTGTGCAAAAAAAAAGGGTTATTTATCTGGAATAAAAATTCTCTGTAGAGTGAAAAAATGTTTTCTTTTTTTTCTTTTAAGATGATGTGAGGAAAATATTTCTGAAGCAGTTCAAGTTACATGTACAGTTGAAATGGAAAATAGAAACATTGTTCCAAGAGAAGAGGAAACGGCCTCAGAATACTTAATGAATTTTCCATGCATTGCTTCATCTGACCAGTTGCATTACTCCCACCATAGAGCATGCAATGCATCTTCTCACCTCCCAAAACTGCACATATTTTAGACGAAAACAAAATTAAACCCATGTAAAGTTAATAAATTGCAAGCACTGAAAGCAGGTGATTAATGAACTTATCAATCACACTTGTAGCAGTGCTAAATTTGGAGAAGATCTTGCTCTTAGCTTAAAACAGATATTAGTGAGAGATCTGTCTTTGACATTTGGAGTTATTTCTTATTTCTCTGCTGGAGTACTTCACAGGAGAAGTATCTGTACAAAAATCATACTTGTTAGCTAGGACAACGCACACAAGCCAGTTGTTGAGGCCAACAATACCCCTGAGCAATGCTTCAGCGCTAGACTGTGGAAACAGCAGAGCAACCCAAATGAACCCAGAATTTCAAGGGAGAGCTCTTTATATCCCTCTAATTGGGTGGACACATCAATCCTTGTTAGAGCACCTCAGTGATTCGTTTGTTGTTTACTGAGGCATGTGCTGGAAGAGTCCACTGGCATGCTTTTAAGGGTCACAGAGAAGCCTCTTCCATTGAAATTAAAAATCTAGTTGTCTTTAGCAGCTTTTTAATAAACAGGACTTCCATTTGACCCACATTAAAAGCTTGCTTTGTTGAGATTTAGAAAGAAATGTTTGTCCTCTCAAAAGAGCAGAGGGTGCTGTTAATATTCAGATTAGATTTTTGCAGTGATTATGTGTTATTAGCACTTGAGTTTCAGATCAAAATTCATATAGCTTCTTCCTTGTCTCAAGAAGTTCTTCTCAAAAAGCCACCTTTCTTCCTCTCAGAGGCAGCAGCTTTTATACCTCCTGGAGTCTTCTTAACAAACAGCTTTTCAATCAGACATGGGAATGCAGGTGAGGAGCCCGAGCGCTCCAAGGCCTCATCAGGCTCAGGCTCGCACAAGACGCCTGCAGCACCGAGGCACTGCAAGGCTGCCTGCCCTTAACACCAGCTGCACCAGGTGCTGGTGCTCATGTGGCCACCCAAAGCACAGCCTGGGCTAACCTCTTGTGTGTCTGCAGGGCTGCTTGCATGGTTCCTGCAGATCGCTGAGCCTGTGCTGCCACGCACCTCTAGCGTGTACCTTGAGCTAACTCAAAACCACTGGCACGTCACAGAGCCATCCCAGCAGCACCAGCAGTGTGGGTGTGGAAAGAAGCTCACGGGCAGAAGGAGAAGGAAGCAGGTTTTGGTGCAGCAGCACAGTTGTGCAGCTTGCCCGGCAGGACCATTGGGGAAGCTCTCAGGCACTGCTCCTCACACCCCCAATGTTGGGAAGATTCCCCACCAAGAAGCCTAGGGGTGGTCAGGTCAGAAAGCTTTGTGAGAACACAGCCTCACTCCAAGTCAAAAACTGAGGGGTTTTTTCAGTCTGTTCTCCTTGACTGCTTTTAGTATGTATATCAGGGATGATATGCTAGCCATACACTTGTTATCTAAATTACATCACAGATTATAGAAGCTTCATTCTTTCACCCAAAATGAGTTTGCTTTACAGAAGCAAAACCACTAGAAAACAGAGGTCAGTGTCCTGCTCCCTTTATCAGAGGGAACACTGGTGTGCTTTAACCTGCATTTATGCTGTCTGTGCTGAAGGAAAGACACTGGACCCATTAACACTTGTAGGATGGACTCAGCCTCTGTAGTGCCATTCATATGTAGAAGTGTGCAAATGTAAGGCAGCAGGATCTCCATCAATACTGCCCATCTCTCATGTTGCCATTTGGTAATTATTCAGCTTTTTAAGACTGAAGAGGGTCTGTTAGATTTTACAAGCATTTCTGAAAAGCTGCGTATGCAAAAAATTGTTTTATATTGAAAGATAAAACTCATATGGTTACCACTGATTTTTATAGGTTACTTTTGTTCCATTTAATTCAGTTGAAGAGAATGGAACAAGGACACTTACTCCAGGCAAAGCAATACTGAAACTGGTACTGAAACATGCAATTGAAAGGCAGAACTACGGAGCACAGAGAAGTATAACATACTGGTGTCCATGTTAATGGGAAAGCAGTAGGGCAAAATGCATGTGAAATTCTACAAGAGGTGGTTAAAATTCTCAGAAGGATAAAATTAGCTCCCACAGAGCTTCCTCATGAATGTGGCTATGGTACTGCTGTGAACAGAGCCAACTGCTGCACTTCTAAAGCTACCAAATGCATGATGGACTGACTCCCACTTTTATGGCTGCAATATAAACAAGCAGAAAGCTGTAGAGCTGACGGATGAGGCTGGTCCAACTAGTCTCCACTTCCAGATAAAATCAGAAAATGCATTTACTTGCAGTTGGTTTCTCAAAAATCCCATCAATAGGTCTTTCTTTTTGCTGCACTGCCTCAGGACATGGTAGAAAAGACTTCTCTGGGAGTTTCGGTAGGCAGGAAGTGTCCAATGAATTACTGCATGAAAAGACAATATGAATGCTGGGCTCACCTCATAAAACACAGCTTTACACAAGAATAGCACACTTACCTTACTGTCCTGACAAACTGTCTCATTTTTGGCTGACAGTGCTAACTTCCCCTCCCTTGAGCAAGTGGTACCGTTTTCCTGCAGCCAAATGGCTGACACAATAGACATAAATACAAAACCCCTGTACAAAACCAAGTGCAGATTTACAGCTGTTTCATAAATACACTAAGTGAGAAATCATAAATTATGCTGAGCAGCTTTCCAAAGGATAAGATATTTCAGAAAAAGTGCTAAGTTCCTGTTTATGATAAAAAGAATTTCTTAAACCAGCACTGGTGTAGCAATTTGTTATGTGCAACATGTTTTGGTTGCTGCTTTACTGAACTAATTCTATCAAGAAGTACAGCCTGTAGTCTGAACGACCTGTTTTGTAGTGGGAATCAAGAATTACACATGAAACTGGCAAGCCAAAATACCCTTTATCTTTTGAAGCAAACTGTAAGTGACTCTCTTATATGAAACAAAAAACCCAAACAAAAATCCCACAACTCCTTTGAAGAGATCATAAATATGTATTAGTAATTAAATTATAGGCTCCTTGATTAAAACTCATGGAAATCCCCCCAAACTCCCTCCAACCAGCATTAAGCAAACACTAAGGAACTTGAAAGTATGAACCCAAGTTTCCAGTTCAACATAACAGTTTTATAATAACAAACTATGCACTGTTTTAATTATTCAAATCAAAAGGCAACATAAAATGAGAATTTAGTGAGCCTTCTGCAACTCTGTTGCAATGCCAGGATCACAACATCCCTTGAGCTGTCTGGCTACTGGCCAAGACACCAAAATGTCAAATGGTCAGAGGCATCCCTTTACTCACCACACCAGTTTACTCACACCTGAGTTTCACACAACAGTCTTCACTTAGATGTAAACAGAAGGACTGCATGATAAACCATAAGGGTTATTGCTTGCTTTAACAGGAAACTACTTAAAAAAAAAAAAAAAAGAGAGAGAGAAGAAAAAGCAAGCTTAAGATTTGAGTCAGTCTTCATTTACACAAAATAATGGATGTAAGAGATGCAGACATTCATTAAAGGCCACAGTCTGAGTTAACTCAGTTCTGATTTCCCACACTGAAACTCCTTTGCAAGACCTGCAGCGGTCTTTGAGCATATTTAGCCCTTTGTGACTGAAGTAATTCACTTACTATATTTTTAAAAATGCATTTTATTGGAAGACTTCACAATTGGATTTAAAGCACAATTCTTTTTTAAATTTCCATAATGCGATGTTTCCATGTTCTAGTCATTAGATGAATCATCTTACAAATGTGGGTTTAAATAAAAGCATGCTTAGGTGAATAACACTGAATATTTTACTACCTTGAGATGAAGGTGTATTTAGGTGATACAGCTAAGCCAAATGAAGTAGTTTGCTGTCAAGTGGGACAGCCACTGCCAGCTCCTCTTCCCTTGCAGCTGGTCTGGCTCTTAGCTGAGCCTTGTGTGAGGTGATTCAGTTCACTGAGCTGTGAGGAAAGGAGCCCAGCCAGAAGAAAAACAAAACAAACAGGAGAGCATGAAGCCAGCCCACCCCATGGAGTGCTGGTTCAGGTCAGCTGTCATACCTGCACCCTTGGGGCAGAAGTATCTAACACCATAGATGGGAATAGTTCTCAAATAAGGAAAAAAACCACAGACATTGTAATGTAAATTTTACATTTTCACACTATGGTTTTTGTCTTTGATGTAAAGTAATGGGACCAGCTCTGTGATTCATGCCAGGCATTTAATTGGCAATTGGGGACTTGAACATCTTCCCAGTAACTCCTACAAATAAAACACTGCAAAACAGCATAAGGAGTACATATTTAATTATGAATTCAAACAAAGACATTTTCATTATATTAGAACTACATGGCAAAAACCTGTTACAGTCCTCCAAAAGATTGGCATTTATGGCATTTTTATATAAGATTTCACAGTCAAACAGGCAAAAATTTAGCTGCTTAGAGAGGGTCACTTTTCCTGTAAAAGAGCATGTTTCAATTCTCCCCTGCCGATTTTAGACTTGAACCTGAGCTTTCAGCACCTCAGTGAGGGCTCAGAGCAGAGACATTCTCCTGCCAGCTGGTACTTTGTACAGCACAAAGTAGACAGCTCTATCAGCAGAGGCTGAGCCTGACCCAACCAAAACAAGACAATAGTCTGCTGAATATGTTTTATAGGAGACAAGACTAATACCCCAGCTAAAGTCAGCAAGAGCAAGGGTTTGCATCCTGACTGTCCATGTTATATATGTCTTCCTTAAATTAACACTAATTAGTCCACAGGCTTTGTGTCATATTGCATGGTTTAGGTCTTAAACCCAGAAACTCTTATGAACTGTACTCTTTATTAAGTAGCTAGTTACATTATAGTAGCAAATGGAAATATATTTACTATCACAGAATGGTTTGAGTTGAAAGAGACCTTAAAGATGATTTGGTTCCAAACCTCCTGCCATGGACATCTTCTACTTAACCAAGGGCTGGGGCACCCACAGCTTCTCTGGGCAACATGTTCCAGTGCCTCACCTCCCAAACAGCAAAGAATTTCTTCCTAATATCTAATCTAAATCTACCCTTTAAATTTAAAGCCATTCCCCCTTGTCCTATCCCTATATGTCCTTGTAAAAAGCCCCTCTCCTGCTTTCTTATAGGCCACTTCTAAGATCTCCCTGTAGCCTTCTCTTCCCCAGCCTGTACAACTCCAGCTTTCTCAGCTTGTCCTCATAGCAGAGGATGTTGCAGATAGTAGTCTCAAAAACATACTCTAGTCCTGAAATACAAATTTAAGTGTTGATTTTGACAGTCATGTTTATTTTTCTTGGCCTGTCTGTTCAGTAGAAAAGGTTCCTGTTAAAGTGACTCATTGTGCCAACCATATCTGACTGATACCTGTGAGAAATTTTTCTGTGACAAATCAGACCAGCTCTGAGTTTAAGCATCACCATGTACATAATACTTAAAGATAAAAACAGTTTTCTGGGATTTATCAACCTGTAAACGAAGTTCCAACATGTCATTTGTAGTCCCTCATCTTGCTTACCTGTTGCTTGCCCTGCAGAGCTCCATAAGGCAGCAGATGAAACAGTCTTGGTTGGATTACTTGTGAGCAGTTCTAACACAAGATAAACCACCAAAACACAGCTGAAGGCAGCTGTGATGCAGGATGCTGACTCAAACCCAGGACAAGCAGTGAAATCCCCACAAGCACTCTAACCCACAGCCCTCATTCTATAGCTCCCACGCAGAGAAGTCCAGCAGAGAAGAGGGCACTGCCTGTGCATACACCACTACACGCTCCCTACCTACCCTGGTACATGCATAGCAGTACACACTTGCAGAACCCAGTTTATCTAGGGCACACTCCTTTTCCTCACTGCCATAATTACTAGGTGTGCTCTTTCTCATGTACAGGCCCATGAACTGGAAAAAAATCCATTTTGCCAAACTTTGTGTCAGTTTATAAGAGCTTATTAATATTAATAAGACCTAATGCAAGGGATTTTGTTTCCAACCAAAATAATTCTAACCTAAGGCATGTTGTTTTCTGACCTATCTTCTCAACATGAAAACTGCACTGCTGCACACACTTACCTTGCACAGATTAAAAAGATATTGCTCCTTCCTCTTCAGGCTGTAGAAAACTCACCTTCAACATCAATACTGTTCAAATTAACCTACCACTGGTTTCTCAAAGAAAGCAAGGAGAAAGACAGGCAGAAAAGCAGATGGATGACAGAACACTGGGGTTTAATGTTCTGGTAAATGCTTTTGTATTATGATTGCAAACAAAGGTGTTTTATATATATCTATATATATATACATAGATATATCTATAGATCTATATATCTATATCTATCATATCTATGAACATCAATCCCAATCAGTGCTACCCACTCAACCATCCAAATTACAGTGAAATTCTAGTAGCTCACAGCTCTGACTTTATTAGTGCAACTCAATTAGATTCAAATCAGATACTCACGAATCAACAGGAATAAAACCAGAATCAAGCCCACCACTTTAGTTCTGCTCCTAAACATGCCTCCCTCATGGACACGTTCACTTTAAAAAGTGCCAGCACACTGCTGCACACGACTTGACATCTATACATTGTTAAATAATCTAACAATTTGCAGCTAAGGAAAGGTGAGCATTCCCTTATCTCTACTAATACCAAGACAAGGGCAACTAGCCAAGAATCTGGTACATTAAACAGAAAACAGGCAAAATCTGCAAGTGTGTCTTGAAAGCACACTATTTCCAGTAAGCACATATGGAAACTAAATACCTCTTAGGTTGCCCTCAGCTAGGAAAAAATGATTGATTGATTGATTGATTGATTGACTGGTTGACTGATTGATTGATTGATTGATTTCAAACACACAGTCCAAAGTAGCATGGATAGCCCTTGGTATTGAACCAGGAACTTCAACAGCAGCTGCACCTGCACACAAAAGATAAACTGGACAAAAATATTTGTTCAGCTAAATATTATCTTTATTCAAAAGCATTATTGAATATACCAAGGATTTCTTTAGAAATTATATAAATTTCCAAGCTGTTGTTCTTGTACCATCAAGTTGAAAACACGTGAATAGCCTTCTCCATTCATCTGTGGAACAACTCAGAAAAAAATTCTGCAGCCTATAGAGTAAGTAGCCAAAGACACTCTATGTCCTATCAATCAGAAGTATGCAACTGACTCAGATGCAGTCACAAAATTTCATTCTGGGCTTGAAGAGTAAAATTTTCAAACATACACACATGATTACTTATCACAGTCTTGAAATAAAACTTAGGAACTGAAAAGAGACAATCATTTTTGTAAGCTTTACTCCCCTTCTTGCACATCAGCCCTAATTTGAAGAATAGCCTCAAACTTGCAGCCCATTTAAAGAACTGTCAAAAGTACTATGAGAAATCTCCATTTAACAGCCTATGCTGTTCAGTATTAATAAAATAAATAGCTTCTTGCCAGCTTTAGAAAGGCCTTATTTGTGTATTTGTGTATTTGTTTCTAATTTATACCATGCCTATAAAGCATCTTAGCAGAGGGTTCCTCTTTGGATCTCAGTATTTACAGAGCTCAGACACACTGCCAATAAATCAGTACACTTGGGATGGATTTTGTTTCAACTGAACTTATTTCTCTGCACTCAAGAACTAGCTCGCTCCAAAGGTTCCCCACGCCCCTAATCACACAAACCACAAGACTGAAAGATACCTCAAGAGAAGTCAAGATATTTCCTCTCCTTGCTCCAAGGCAGAATGAGTCACATTTTAGTAATCTCTCAATGGTTATTTCTTACCTAGTCTTAAAATAATCATTTACTTCTTTACACTGCACAAAACCAATGTGCTCATTTCTCCCTTTCATAGGTCCTGTTTGATCACTCCTATTGTTTACATGTGCATCCACTTGAACAGTAGCTCTCTTTTATGTGGCATGTCACCCATGCAAGTAATATCTTTAAATGTTCAAAGCTCGATATAAAAAAGGAAATTCTTCAATGTCCATTTTAGGATAGTTAAAAGGCAATTTATTCTATTCTGGTTCTAAACACTTAACACAACTAAGGAATGGACTGCTGTTACCATTTTTTTCCCTTTCTCATCAACAAAATCTTTTTTGTAGTAATTCTGACCACATATTCCCAATAACTACCACATACTGTCTTTATTAGAAACTTTTCCACAGACAAGGAATTTTTACTGTGATTTATTCATTAAAAATTATTTAAATAATTTTAACTCCGCTTACTGATCATCTGTCATCTGTTACACAGCAAAGAGCCACTCTTTTCCTCATGCAGTCCAAAGTTATCTACATGAACAGTGGAAATCTCATTTCTTGAGTACAACTCAGTTACTTGCTAGTCCTTAGTGACCGAACACAGGAAGATGATTCCTTGTTTCCATGAAAGGCTTTAATGTGATTGTAAGTTGTGAGGTGTATTGATAAGATTAAAAAATATTCCACTGTGTTAGTTAAGATGAACACTCTGTCTTTTTTTATTTCATATGAAGGTATTCCTGGCTGTGACTCTATAACTTTGAAATACAGTCTCTTAGGAACCGTGAGCAGATTTAACCACAAATAGCTAAATGTGCCTAGATACATGAAGTTTTATTTAACTATCTCCCTAGCTAATTAGATCAGAGGACAGGATCATATGACTAGATTAATTAAGATAAAACAGGGCATCTGTAATAACTAAGTCATCTCTGGTCTTCCTTCCAGAGCAGGGAGTCAGTGAACATCACCAGTGCAGCAGCCAATGACTGGCACTTCCAAGCATGGATGCAGTCTCACCAAAGCTGCTGTTTGTGCAGGACAGCCCAGAAGGCTCCCCTGGACAGTCTGATTTTATTTGTTTTCTTTAAGAAGACCAGAGGAATCCTTAGAGGAATTCCCACATGGAATCCCTAAGGCTGCTCAGAGGTGAGGTTTCCAAAGACAGCAGGATGAGACAGGCAAGAGATTCAAGCCAGGAACTGGAAGCTTAGGAAAAAAATACTTAAAATGCTGAGGACCAGGCAGTAGACCCACATTCAAATTCCAAGGGTGTTGAAAAGGAAGTCTGGGGACTAGGGAGGACTCTGATTTTTCATTCCAATGCACAAAATTTCTGCGTACTTGAAACAAGCATTATTATTCAAAACTTGAAAGGCCTTGTGGGCGGACATCAGGCTGTGAATAAACCTTGTATTTATCTATTATTTTGGCTCTGTCAGCACCGTCAGTTTTCTCTGTGTATGCAGTCAGTTAACTGAGATGACTAGCTGTAATTCTAATGAAAATAATGTCCTTTGAGGGGTTTTTTTGGGAGCACGATATAAAGCAGATGATCTAAATCAATACCCTTCAATTCCCTGGCCCCCTGCTTGTGGCCCCTCCTCAGAGACCAAAGGCTATTTTGTGTCTTCACCCTGTAGGTACAAACTTGTCCCTTAGAATAAAAGACATACATATCTGTCATCATCTGTCATCATGAACTCACTTGGTCCTCACCTCGATGGCATCATACTCGATGTCCACAGCAATCATGTTGTCATCTCCATCATTTATAGATGTTATGCTTTATTTAGACACAATCAAAATCTAGAGCAATTAGAAGTGGATCCAAAGAATGGCTCTCTATAAAAGAAGCCCAGGCCAGTATGACTGTGACAGCTACTGGCCTTTATGCAATATGCAACCCAGCCACAGCTTGACAGACAAGCTTTGTCTTTTATAATAGCAAATGTTTTCCATAAAACTGTGTTCTGGACGGTTTTTCAGCTCACTAATGCAGTCTAATTATGAGCTTGCAGCAATTTAATTTTCTACAGGAAGCAAACCAATCTAGTTCTTCTCAAAAATAAGACTGATAATTCAAGCTATCACAGAAGGTTTGGGTTTGCTGGGTTATTTTTTTTTTTTTAATTTGTCAAGAGACAAAGACACTTTTGTTTAAAACTAAAACAATGTGTTAAAAGGAAAAATTCTCTCCCCTTTCAGTCAGCAGAGGAAATCACATTAATATTTCTTCAACTGGTAAGAAGTTTAAAACTGCTGAATGCTTTCATCTGGCAGAGCTCCAAGTTTTCCATATTGTTACAGGATTTGCATGAAACTTTGTTTAAGACCAAGTTCTCATGTTGATACGATCTCACTTTACTGAACATCTAGATTTGGGAGTCATATGCATGCAAACCACTGGGGTCTGTTAGCATGAGTTATAGAGACTAAAATTAAAGTTTTACGAGACGGGGTTCTGGACTGTACCTCCACTCATTACATATGAATGCCAGCACCCAATTAAGCTGATGACATAGATCTTCCTGTGTTCTGCATGTCTGCTAATGCACACACTGCATGTTACTGTATGATTATCAAGGGGTTCCCTGAAACAGGCTAAGTTAGTTCATGGCCAAGAATATGGACTTCTAGAAAGGATAAGCAAGGGAAATGGCAACATAGCCACCATGCTAATTCAATTTAAATGCAGGTTAGTGAGCTACAGTAAGATGGCAAGGAAGGGCACAGAGCCAAAGCTAGATGAAAAATTAGTTTGAAGACAACAAAACTTTTTTTAATGGGATGCATTTACAATATGGACAGAGAAAATACAGTATATCCCAACAGGTTAGAATACAGTGTCTAATAAGGAGCATTTAAAATACCTTCTTCAGTCAGGAGAACGTGTGCCAAAGAACTTGGTTTTTTAAGTAGAAAGGAAATACAAGCTGCTGAGATAAATATTTCTATTCTCAGCCTGTAAATTTACTGTCATTGTTCCACAGAAAACTCCTGGACAGATATTTTATTCTCAGCCATGAATCTGTCAGTGTAGAATTTCCTTCATTCTCTATCACCTCTGTGCTTCAGATGGTGAGGCACTCATATGTTCCTCACAGGGTCAGTGGCTGTGGGAGAGCATGCAACACCAGCTCATTTCCCTCAACACCATACTCCATATATCAACTCCAACTCAGAACACACATGGCAAGTATTTAAAGACACAATATTTATCCTGCTTCCAGCATTCATCATCTGTTAACTGATACGTTTGCTCTTCTCCATAACGTCTTGGTAACAGTGACGTTCCAAGAGGTGTTTGCAAAAACACCTGCAGGTGATTTGCTGTCCAGTTTGAACCCTTGGTAACAGAAGGTACCTTAGCACTAAAGGCCATTTTCAATACATTGTGGCCCAGTGGATTGTCAATACAGTGTGCTGTTCAGTCAGGAAATGAGACACCATAAGGAGGGCCACATTCCAATTGCTAGCAGCACCAATGATTTCTTCGTGAATCTGTCAGTCACTGACTCATCCACAGAAGAGGATGACAGCTGAACTTTCAGTGACCTAACAATCATTCTAGTGCTTATAAAAAAAAAACCTGTAATATTAGTTTCCTTGAGCTCCGTTGAGGATTCTACTCACTATTACATGAAAAGGAAAAGTGGACTCCAGTGAACTATCATATTTCAGTGTACATGGCAGCTCTTACTTAGCCTGGCTCTAAAAACTAATTCATTAAGGTAATGTCATCTGTTCAAGGCAACTGGATGGAAGGGATGGGCCACTCTTCAGAAAGCTGAATGTTCCTCCAGATATCACTACGGAAACTAGTACTGAATAAATCATTAAAATGCACAATACTGGTCGAACATCAGATGGCTACAAGTAGCTTAAAACGTTTCTGCTGGTAATTCTTCACTGGAGGATGGTTTTTTTCCAGAAAAGAGAAAGGTAACAGCATACAGAAACAGAGAATGGATAAATTCCTCTTACTAAAATTCTCTCCTGTGAGTAATACCAGATCCTTCAGAAAAAAAGATATCTTCTAAGACAACTTGTCACTCTCCTTGAACTCTCACATCCTATCTGCAGAATTCTAGAGCTATCAGAAAGCTCTTAGCTGTGATCACTTCAGTTACACAGAGCACGTGTGGACTGCAAACAAGGAAAGGGTTTCCACATTTCCACATTTGCTTCATTCTGCCAATTTAGGCATTTGAATTACAGGTTCAGGAGCTGTCCTGAGCACTCAGGTACCCTACAGAAGCCTTGCTCCTAGTGAAAGCTCCAAGTGAAATAAAGTTACCAACCAACAGTGCTCTCCTACATCTCAAGCAAAGTGTGGAAAGGAAGAGCCTGGAAAATCTGGCCAGATTTTTAACTTTATCCTCTGGAGAACTCCCATCTCTCTTGCTTTGCAAGGCCTGTAGATCTGAAAAGAAAAGCAACAGCCAGCACACATCTTTCAGCCTCTCTTCAGTGACAGCAGCTATTCCCAGTGCAGGCTATACATTCACTGGTGCAGGGTTTACATGCAGGGCTGAGTGATGCTGCTGGGGGAAAATGAGCTCCACTCTCTCAGCACATCTAGTTAGGAAACAGTTAGAGCAGCTAGCACATCTTCCCCATTTGCTTCAGTTTTTCTGGGGGCAGCAAGAAACCCACAAGAACTGTTTTCACCACCTCAAATCTCACTGAATTTGCCTTCTCCCACCAGATCTGCACAATTAGCAGCAAAAATCAATCATGCACTTACCAGCACTGGCCAAAATACAGCAACTTTGCGTTACTGGAAACTTTGTGTATGAAAGGGAAACGTAGAAATAACCTGAACACCTTATCTAGTGGTGACAAGTTTCACCCTGTCCTTTTCCAGACTCTTAATTTTATACCACCTCTGCCCTGTTTTTGTTTTTGTTTTCATTCTCCGCTAATGACGCGCTTCACTGCCTTGAGGAAGGATGATTACAGGAAGCTGATGTAGCAATTCTCTGGCTCCAGTCTATCTCAGACAAGCACATACCAAAGAATTTCTCATGGTGTAACTCTTCCATGTTGACTATGTTTGTAATTGGGTTTTCATTGTTTTCTACATCCCAATTTGTGCACGTTTGGCATTTGTTTTTCTAAGATAGGAAGATGAGAGAAACTTGCATCAGTTCTATCATTTTTGATCCATTCTTTGTTTTGTCTAACTCTGCTTCATTTCTTCTCCATAGTTCAGCAATCATCTTAAATTTGTTCAGCAGATGCACATCTACAGGATCCTGCTATGTGACCATCTACTTCATCCTAAAATAATCACATCAAGATGAAATTTTGAATATGAGCCCATCCATCACCAACCAACCACATAAGAAAAACAGTAAAAGCAGAAAACAAGTTCAAAAACTATAACCATGCTCTGTCCTTCTGCAGGGGTTATGTTCTGCATCCATTGAGTACTTAAAGACTATTGAAACAGGAGATAGCCAGCAGCCCCCTGATTTCACTGCTTGTACAGTGAAAAACTAGCTTCCATTTGTCATGCAAAGTCAAAAGGCATAGATATCTGTCATTAGAGTTAATCCTTGGGAAACTTTTTCATTACAGATACCAGGCTTTTGACTGAAGGAAAAGGTTATGCTTCAAGAGTGCTTTCATATCCTCTTCATGCCAAGGCATCAGTAGAATTACAATCACCATCATGACATCATCCATCAAGGTTGGTAGCTAAGGCCCAGTCTTACCATACATTCAGTGTCGTACCCTTTCTAAGGACAGTAAGTCTCTAATCAAAACTAAGATCCTGCCATCAGTCCTATGGTTTACATGAAGTACTAGGTCATGTTGCTCCAAAGAACTGCTAAGGCAGTGTACACAAAATCTTTTGAAATGGCATTCAAATTCCTAAAGGTTAAAAAAATAATCCCTGGATCAGCAGATCATAATCATATGTGGCACCACTTACCAGGCTAAAATCTAAACTATGCAACATGTGACTAAAAAGCACATGGCTTTCCCAACACTATCGCCCTAGTGGGGTACTCGGCAGGATATACCCAACAAGTCAGGCAACTATACAGACTACTTCATTCCTATTCTGAAGAAGACAACACCAAACACATCAAAAGAGATCAGTCTATGATTTATATCCTAAGGCAGAACGTTTTTATTAATAAAAGTGTTTCCTCAGAGTTAAATTCCATTAACCGTAGTTAAGATGGAATTACTACACATCTTGCTCCCAGGCAAAACCTGACCATTCCACATGTGTTGCAAATCAGAATCTCTTCACATTTATTGGTGTGCAGAAGAAAGTCAAAGGATTTATTTTCAGATTCTGGCAAGTCAGGGAACTTTCATGTTTGAGGAATCACATTGCTATTGATCTATTTCTATTTGAAACTTACAAATTTTCATACCAAATAACCAATAGATACATTTTTATATTAATCACATTTCTCCGTCTTGAAGTAAGAAGATTAGGTGGCATCACTTTTAGGGAAGAGAACTGTGACATACAAGATATTGTAAGGGATACAAGATATTGTAAGGGAGACTTTAAAGTCCCTTCCATTCTGCATGAGGTTCCCCCCCTTCTTCCCCCCTGCATATTTTTTTAATCTTGAAAGTATTTCCTACTAATGCATGAAACCCCCATTATGCTGCATATGGTTTTTGTTATCAAGTCTATAATGCTTTCAGAATTTCTTTTGATTTCTCTGGTTGTTACCTCATTCTTTTCATTGCTGATTGACACAGAAGAAACATCTCAAGTCATTCCTAAGTATCTTTCTTTAGTTATAAATCAGTCTCCATACTTCTGTAGCGTACTTCAAAATGGTCTGCCTTTACTACCCTTGTATGAATGAAGGGAAGGCCTTGAATAATGGTTGATTATTATACTCTCCATTATGTATTTGAAGATCATCCAGTTTTCTTACTTGAAGAACTTGAAGATTTTACCCATGACATTAACATTGCACCCATGGCCACTACACTTACACCTACACACCTAAATCAAGAACTGGGATTTGTGCACAAATATGTACAAAAAACTGCTGAATACTCTTAATACACATGGGACCAAACAAACAAACAAAAAAAACCCCACCACCCTCCAAAATTCTTTTCAAAATTAGTGCAAGATCAGCTTTCCATGGCAGATTTCCAAATAATTACTGGGCTCAATGGTAGCTGAGTGTCTGAAAATGTAACCACAGAGAACTCTCCAAAGATTCCATGGGAAGGCCAGTTTCTACCCTGCCACCAGCTTTTCTTTCCTGCCCTGCTCAGTGGATGCCATTGGGCCAGGGCTGGGTGCCGGCACAAGGGAAGAATTCCCCATTGTTCAGACGGAAGCCGTCGTGTATGCAGGAGGTTCTGCTGAAGGACTTCATGGTTCACTGCATGGGACAAAGCCACCAGTGGAACACAGCACAAACAGAAGAAGCTTCACTTGGAAAATACAATTTATTCCACAGACTTGATTTTGAAAGATCAGAACACAAATACACAGGGACTGGAGACAGCTCTAGACATGGTTCAGAAATTATGGAGGTTGCATACTCTGTAGTCTTAGGGTAAGGGTATGCGGCAAAACTCCACTTTCTGAAATAAATCAACTTTGTAGCGCCACGTTGCTTCAGAGGCTGTTGCACTTCAAATAGAAAGATGTATGGAAGAGGGTGGGGAGGAGAGAAAAAAAAATTCACCTGATCATTGTTTCAGGCAATAACTTGAACAGTGATTTTACAATATTTACCCCTGTAATGCTGATTTTAACTGGATATTATATACTCAGAGGTTCAAATCAACAGAAAAGCTGCTGCAGATGCCATTTTGGCAGCCACATACAATTTCCCTGTATTACACAATCAGCTATTTCATACATGAAGCATACAAGAATAGACAGAACCACCATGAATTTCCCAATGATTTGTGTCTATTCTGTCCACAGCCCAGAGCTGGTACTCCCTGGCTAAACTGAAACACCCAGACAAAAAGAAAATACCCACTGTGTACAGTCCACTAGTAAGGGAGATCACAAAACAAAGCTTCTCCCTCACACGAAGTTCGGTGAGATGATGAGTGGACAGCAAGTGCAAAAACCTTTGGCCATGACGTTACTGCTTCTTTTTTCCTCACCCTTAATGGCTGCCCAGAATTCTCAGAAACACCCTGAATACAAAAGGATTGTACGGACAAGGTATCTCCCCCGGAGAGAGCAGTAGCAGTAGATGCTGCATCTTCCTTCAGTATGGCACTCCCACTCCAAACTCTTCCTGGCTTAATGGGGAACATCTACCCAGGGGAAAAAACCCTTCAGTGTTTGAAGCCTGGTCACCAGTTTAGGCGGTGCCTGGCAAGCATCTGGCAAGCAGAGAGGGGACATTTAGACATATTTTAGGGCCCTGATGGCTTCTTCAGAAGAGATCTTAATTGGAAACACTGGAAATACCAAGTAATTGCTATGCAAGGGGCCTTGGGGTGTATGTTTTCTAGTGAATGTTCATCACCCTCGAGGGAAAGCAATATAATCCACTGCCATCGCCTGTTCTGCAGCCCACTGGCAATATTCTTTTGTCAGCTTTAACTCCAGCCTGACGAACACACCAGTTGTCTTCTGTTGAGAAACTGTCATTAGCTTACAAAATTATCCATTTCAAACAGGCTTAGGCATGCTCCCTCTAAAGAGGGATATATATATACAAATTTTGGACAAGATCTGGGAAAGAAGAGCGGTGAAGAAGGAACAGGCACCAACGCCAGCATCGAGACGCAACAACTCGAACAAAAGAGATCTCAAGATGTCGCACTAACACGCACGCACACAATCTTCCTCTTGATAGATTGCTTCCCCTCGGCAGAAGGAGATGCTTGAGGAGCCCGCCCGCCCGGGCACGCCGAGCACGCGTGTGTCTCCCAGACGGAACCCGGCAGGGAGCGCGTCCCTGCGGCGTGGCTGCTCCGCGGGGCTGCCCACTGCGGCACGTACGCGGCACCCGCTTCGCCCTCTGCTCGAAGGGACCCACGCACAACCCCACGCTGCTGCAGTGGGACCCCCTGCCCCCGCCTCCTGCCCCCCAGGCGCGGAGAGGAGCGGGGCTGGGTGCTGGAGCCCGGGGCGGAGGGGCTCTGGCAGCACCCGCGGGCGTTCGCCTGCCGTCGACAGAAACCCGCTGCGGGCAGGGCGGGGGCGGGCAGCACGGCCGGCCTTTCCCCCTTCCGAAATGCCAAATTTTGTGTCGGTGAGATGAGGGGGGACACGGACGGGGGCGCACGGCTCCGCTCCGTCACCGCGCACAGGAACAGACGCAAA
>VXBR01013487.1:473882-551488 GCA_013400215.1 Cisticola juncidis
TTTTTTTTTTAATCTATAGAAGCAAATAGTTGCTAGCCTTTTCTATAGACTTTTGGAAATCTTGAGATTTTTAAATTACGTGCAAAAATTACCAGTTATAGAGTAGGCCTCTCTCATGGAGGAACAAACCTGTATCCAACAATTTATTTTACAGCCATGAAGAAATTTAGTCACAAAAGCCACAAGAATACCCCAAGCAGACAAAGAAATAGGAAGCTTGTAGGAAGGATGGTTTCTTCTCCTGTTCCCTGTAACCACTGACATTTGTAAAGCTGCTTTCAGCACAAAGTGCAAAGGCACTTGGAGCTGGTACAGCTCATTCCCAATACCATACGATGAATGACAGATGATGAAGGCTTGCCTCCACTTTCAGCCTTCTGCTGAAGATAGAACAAGATTTACCTCAGTAAATAGCAGGAATGTTGAGTTCACTACAAGGTCACTGGCCTGTAAGGAATTATGGGAAGAATATACTGCAAGCTCTGGCACTCTTATGGAACAAAGGCTGAACCAGACAGTTTTTACCATGGTATACTAAAGTTGATATTGTAAACAAAAATTACGTGGCAGCAGTTTGACTACAGGTTGATTTCCATTTGCTTGCTTAATTATCAGTTTCTGGATTTACGTACAATCCAGTTTTATTGATTACTGAGACCTTTCAAAATAAAGTGTTTGAATATAATATTCCCTCTTCTCTCTCCAAACAAACAACTCTAAAAAATATCTGCTTTGAGATAAAGGGGGGGGAAAGGCCATAAACTGAAATGAGTTCCTTACCAATAAGTTTTCCCTGACAATCTGAATTGTATATCCTTCCCTGATACACAGCCCAGTAGCAAAATGAACTCCTTGAAATGCCAGATTTCAAGACTGGAGACACACCACAGCATATTACAAGACCTTTTTGAGGAGTTAAATAGTTCCTTTTTATGCTTAAATCGGGGCAATCATTAATCCTATATTAGGCCTGTCATGGCTTCATCTGGAGAAGTCTTGAAAATCTTTTAAGTTTGAGACTCTAGAACATCTTTCATAGCTTCTTCCAGTGCTGCATTACCATCTTGGTGAATAATGTTTTCCTAATGTCTTATTTGAATCTCCCAAGTCACAAAATGTGTCCCTTACTCTTGTCTGCTTTGTGCTTACTACTGTAAAAAAAAAATCCAACTTTGTCATCTTCATGACTTCACTTTGTACTGTTATAGCCTGTAATCTCCCTGTTGTCTCTTCCTTACAAAACTAAACAAGCCCAGCTCCCTAAATTTTGCTTCACAGATTATGTGCTCTGTGTCCCTAGCCACCTTGGTAACCTTCTGCAAGACCATCTCCCTCATGGAGTGTGTCCCACAGCCAGACATGTTAGTGTAACTGTGGTCTCCCAAGCAGCAGATTAAAGCAAGGAGTAACCTCTTTTGATCTGCCAGCCATGCACCCCTAAAAAACCCTTAACCATTTGCTTTATTCATGATGGGGGCACACAGTCGTCACATGCTCAGCCTGGCATCCACTGTCACAACAACTAATGCCAGTGATCCCAGATCTTTAGCAGTGAGGCTGCTGTTCTTCCAGGCAGTTCCCTACTGATGCACCAGGTTATTCTGCCCCAGTTGTACTTGTCCTTACTGAGTCCCATTTTCTCACATCACTGTGAACCTGTGAAGTTCTGCCATTGGAGCTGTCAGTAGCTGCCCCCTAATTTAGCATCATCCACAAATTTGTGGACAGTGTGTATCATCAACACTGTGGATGAAACACTGGATAAAATGGATTGTAATGTTACCCTCTGAAGAACTGCACTAGTTAGCAGTGAGACCTCAAGCCATTGAATCCTTTGAATCCAGATTTCTACTCAAGTTCAAACTCCCTGAGCTGCTAGGTGAGATCTGGGTTACAGTAGGAGGTGATGTCAAATTCTTTACTAAAGTCAGATATATTATAGCCATCAATCTCCCCTTGCCTTCATAGTCAGTCATTTTGTCAGAGAAGGTAATTTGCTATCAAAGGAGGATTAACCCTTTGGAACTGTTGACTAGCCCTCATTGCCTTCTTGTCCATGGGTTTGGAAATGTGCAGAGGACAGTCTTCAGCTACCTCTCCTGATTGTTATTGTTTTCTATGGACAGAGGCACCACAGTCACATCACCCATCTCTGTCAGCATCCACCTCTTCCCACAAACTGAATATTTTCTCTAGTGTGTTGTGCCCCACTACTCACCACCTCTTTCCAAATATGTGCTAGTACACACAGGGCTCTGGGAAGAGGTTTTCTCTGTGAAGCAAAAAGGATTTATTACTTCAGTACTTAGGTCATTTCCATGTTTGTTACTGGACCCTCTCCTCATTCATCTGCTGACCTACCTTTTCTCTGAGCTTCCTTTTCCAGCTAACGTTCCTAAAACATCTGATGCTGCCCTTTCTGACTGTGGCCAGTTTTAGCTCCACACTCACCTTCTGTTTTGACCATCCTGATTTTGTCTCTATAACATTTGTCCTAATGCATTGCTCAGCAATATTGTTACACACTTATTTCATTGTCTTTCTTTGTTCCCACTTCTTGTGCACTCCTCTTTTTTTGTGTGTGTTTTAGTTCATTGAGAAACTCCTGACTTAGCCAAACAGGCCTTCTGCCAGCATTCCCAGTCTTCCTGTCCAACAGGATGGTTTATTCCTGAGCTCTCAAGGAGTTTTCTTTAAAAATTAGCCAGATTTCCTAGGCATTTTTCCCCTTCATGGCTGCTTCCCAGGGCACTCTGCCTAGCAATTCCCTAAAAATAAGCTGAAGTCTGCTCTCCTGAAATACAAAATCCTAACCCTGCTGCTTTCCTTTCCAGCCCTCCTTCAGATCCTGCACTCAATCATGCTGTGGCTACTGGAGCCCAAGCTGCCAACCATGACTGCATTTTCCACTAGCTCTTCACAGTTTGTGAACAATAGGTCTGGTAGAGCTCCACCTGTGGTTGAGTCTCTAGTGTTTGTATTGTGAAATTATCACCAACACAGTTTAGGGGTTTTCTGGAATGTTGCCATGTTGTTGACATCTAGACTGTTGAAAAGCACAAGGATGAGAGTGTATAACCAAGACACCTTTACTAATCATGTTAGAAAGCCTCACCTTCTGTGTCTTCTTGGTCAGGTAGTTGTTACAGACTCAGCATACCCTCCTCCTGGGCTCTTGACATAGGAACATGCTCAGTGAGCAGCTTTATGCTGAAACACTGGATAGTCTGCCTCTTAATAAGCCTTCCTTCTCTTTTTCCTTGCTTGTCTCCTCCTTACCCCTGCTCATCCTTCCTACAAGGTATGCCTTTACTCCTGTCTGATCACGGCCTTTCAGTTGTGGTTCAGCAGGGATTTATGCCATCCAAGGGGGGAATACAATATCTGCATTCAAGCTGTCCAGCCTGGAAGCTGTTTCTTGCTAGCTACCTGTTCACTTTCACAAGTTATGCAAAACCTGTTGTGTTTTAACAAACATTTATGCTTCATATTTTGGAGTGAATAGAATCCTAGGATCTGTCCCTCTTTTACCCTTCTTCACTTGAGGGTAGATGTAGTTGTGAACAACACAGTTCTTCCCTGTGACAGGTCTCACAAGCACAGACAAGGTGTGAAATTAGTCAACAGACAAGCCCCAGAACTCAGATTCAGTTTTCTACCCACACTTGCATTTGCACTCTTGAAAATGCAAGAATGGTTAAAATAACAATTACTTTGCCTACACTGTGATATTACAGTTATGCTGCACATAAGAACATTCAGGCTGAGGAAGAGAAGAAAGAAAACTTGCTCTCAACTTCAAAGTAGTCAGCACATTCCTTTAACTCAGGAAACTCTCATGAAAATGTAAATATATCCTATTTCCTATTGTATTCAGTAGTGCCTATATACATACAGTGATACAGTTCACAGCAATCTTTTACAGAGCTCCAGCCAAGCTAAATGCTTTTGAAATGCTAATGAACACAATGAAGCAATTCTTCATAACCCAAAACACTGCTATGCACTCAATAAAAGGAAAGCATCATTAGGAAAGGCTGTCTGTCCCCCTTCATATGGGAAACACTGTACAGGTTTGGTCTGTAGAATTTTGGAGTGAGAATCCAGAGCCACCTTCAAGTACTCACATGGGTTTCATTATATGCCTGATTATTTATAAAGCAGCTATTTTAAAATGTGTTTCAGCTACAAATAAGGAAAATTATACTTGCAGTGCATGTAACAAGCTGCAAGTAAGACTGTATGTGGCTTGTGTATGTCTCTTGAATTTCTAATGCCAAACAACTTTCCTTTCCAAGGGACTTAGGAATGCAGCATCCTAATGGAAAAGGGACAAATATATGTGTGAATAAGCAAATACCCCCTGAAATATTAAGAATCAGTTATTTCAATGAAAAGGCATTTTAAATTACTTTGGATTTGTTGTCTCAATCTTAGGGCGAATGCAAGCTGTGGAGAATTCATATTTTCTGCATTTCCTATTTGCTGACAAGGTAAAGAGCTTTCTGGACTGCAGGTTACAGGACAGTCTTGACAGTCTCAACAGACTGTTGATGTTCTTTATGAAGGAAGGTATGGAAAATATAATGTTTGCAAAGAGAAATGCAAAATCTAAACTTCTTTCCCCAATCCCCTTCACAGCTTTGAACCTATTGGGCAGTTTTATCCAACAGTGACAACAGAAATCTCATGTGAAAAGCTAGCATGTGTTCATTTCTGGAGGGACTCCGGTTTTGCTCTACTTCAGGAAAATGTTTTAGTGTCCACTTGCACTTCAAGAACATCAGAAAGTATTGACACAAGCATCTTGAATGCCTTGGGTTTAGGAAAATGTTTGGGCACATCTTTAGTCAGACAATTGGGTCAGGAGGCAAAAAGCTATTAAAGGCACATTAAAAAGGTTTCTCTTAAGGCACATGTTCATAGCAAGTCAGCATCTGACATAAATGAGACCAGATGTGCTGCGCAGATGTTGGATGGTCTGACTTTACTGCACACGTGCTTTGCAGTTGCTGTGTGCACATGCAGCACAACATGTGTGTGTGTGTGTGGTAGACACTGGACATCAGCCACAGGGATCTGGAAAACAAACTTCCACTTGTTACAGTAACTTCAATTGCTCACAGAGTTCCTTGTTTCCTTGCACAAAGCTGTTCTCTTGATACGTTAAATCTAGCAAGGCCAGCAGGAGGATCGCTTCCTTCAAACACCGTGAAGCTCTGTAGTGCAGAGTTCTCATAGCCTCCCAATTGGCTCCTGCCTTTTAGAATGGATCACAGAGCACCACAAATCTGTGTGCTACAAATATCACCCACTGCTGTCAAAGGTGTTCAAGGCAATGTAGTTTTAAGTCCAGGATGGTGGGTAGTCTTCCTAGACTCCTGACTTTCTGCAGTGTGTGAACCCTCTCCAGTAGTGTCTTAAGTAAAATAAATTATTTGTCGCGTGTCTGGTCCCTGCTTTGAAAAATCAGGCATAGCTTTCAGACTGCCTCCCTGGGAATAAGCTGAGCAGCACTGTTTGCTGCAGCAGTGTGTCCTGTTCCACTAGGAACTGGGGATCTACTCAGTTGATTTAATGTTGGTGACAAATATCCTTGGAGACACTAGATCAGTGCCATTCTCTGCAGCAGGCATTGCTAGAAATGACATTAGCAAAAAGCTTCATGTTTCTGCACATTTACCAATCCAAAAATCAGGCAGGATCCCCTTAGGGCTGGTTTTGATCAGAGGGGAAAGACTCATTTCAACTATTTACAATTTGAATGAACTTTTGAAGGAGTAGAATGTTTAATTTATCCTTCAGTTCTACAGAAATGGCAGATTTAATAAGAACTAGACTCTCAGAGCATGAAAAGGACCATTTTTAAACAACTAAAATTATTTTAGTCTTTCCTAAAATAATTGCTGTCACTTCTATTGGAATTGCATTTTATGTTACAGCAACATGGTGTTTATAGTCAGTCCCTCAACATCCTTATAATTTCAACCCAGCTAACAACCACCAGAACTAAACAAGATCTGAGCAAGGTCATAATAGTGCTTTCAATAATAGTACACAGGTCTATTTGGGAAGTGTAAATTATCTGAGATTTCTCAACTGCATTTAAAAATTGGAACATAGAGTGTTATTTTTGTTGACATTTGTTGGGCTTCTAGTGAACAAATAGGCCAGAAGGAGAGTAACAGGAAATTCTGTTCACAAGATAAGCAGCTGCTAGCCCTCAAAGCTTCAAAAGTTCATAAGGGCCAAAAAATTTTCTTTCTGTGCCTGATTTAATGAATAGTCAGCATTCCACACCCGCCAAAGGAAATGCTTTGGGGACAGTTTTTACAGAGGCAATCAAATCTTGTGTTTGTGTGAAGAAGGACAGAGCTTGCTGTTTGTTTGTGAAATAACAGTTTCAAAGGTTATGCTTTCACCACAAAAATCTTGAACTATTGTCATTCCAAAATGCTTGAGCCTATTTTGTAACTTACTGTTTAGTTTCTGGAAGGAGTCTTAGTCCAGAACATGTCGGTTTTTTTCGCTTAGGAAACCCTCATGTTTTTAAAGCAGTTTTCTTGAAAAGTGTTCTAGTTTGGCTAATGATCATTCATGAGCAGCTAACAATAATTGCTTCAGTCTTTTGTTCTTTTGTTTGTGGCCCATAGATGCTACAAGCTCCCAAGTCAACCCAAAAAAAGAAAGAATAAAAAAGCACCTCAGTAGTAGACTGCACAATCCATTAGTGAGATCTTAAAATGGGTATGTCTTCAGCAAATTTCTTAAAGCTATATGGTAAGGGACCTTCAGCTGATGAAGATTACATGACCTAATTTATTACTTCTCTGCTTATTTACATCAGTCAAAGCTACAGACCTTGTTAACTTGAAATTCTATGTTTCTTTGGAAATATTTCCTCTTGGAAAAGTGGTGTTGGATTTTTATGCATAAAACATGTTCAAGTACTGTCCTTGATAGCAAAGAAGTGATTATCATTTCATATGAAATTGTGAAATAAAGATGAAATGCAACAAGTTAATGCAGGTCCTGCATGATCTATTTGTAGATGGGTGGTGACATTTTAGAGCCCTGAATTCTTTCCAATGGAAAAACATGCTGTAAGGAGCTTGGCATTCATGAAATCTTAATCCAAAAGGTAATAAGCCATGCTCATTGCAGCGAGATTGACATAATAACTTCAAATCTTTCACAAGCCCAATGACAGAAAACATGGTAGGCCTTCAGTCAAATTGTTCTTCAGTTCTTTTCAACATATAGGAAGAGAAATTATAAAATTTATGTCCTGCTAAAGTTTGGTAATCTGACAATGGGATCTGACAACCTAGACAATAAAAATTGTGTACATAACACAGCATTAATTTCTTTCACAAATGCCATCATTAATAAACCGATCATTTTCTCAAGGCTTATGGAATGAGGGAACAGGGGACCACACAGCTGCTCTGACCATGTTGCAGTCAAGCTGCTTCTGGGCCATGGCCATTCCAAATTGGCCGGCATTGAGTATTCAGCTGGCTTGGACCACAACGGATCCAACAAGTCCAACCATTATCTCTGATTTCCCTATCAGTAATGCAGCCTCATAAGGGGCAGGTGTAACTCATTTTGGAAATGACACTGTGGAAATGGAATAAAAAAATTTTCAGGGACACCTTGGTTTCAACATGACAAGTCATACTTTTTTTTTAATCTCTGTATGTAGCACGTTGTTCTCTTAATGATGTCCGAAGTGCACAGAAATAGAAACAAGCTGTGACATTCGTATACATTGTTGCTGTCTGCACATTTGAAAATGCATTTTCTCTGGAAAAAGTTGAATAGTTTTATTTTCTTCTTATCTGTTTCTCTTTTATATTTTTTTAAAATATAAAATGTTCCTTTCAAGACAGAAATAAATCTTTCAGTTTTGTTTGAGCTTGAAAGATTGAATTTTATTGGAGGAGAGGATGTTCTTTGAATTTTATTGTGTTTATGTGCATGTGCATTTCATTATTGTGTATTTATATAGAAAAACTTGTATAAAATTTCACTAATTAAAATTCACTGCTTTGCTTTAGAAATATTTTTAAATGTCTAGTCTACAAGAAGCTTGAATTTCACCTGGATCACATTTTAGATTAGTCATCTATATTTTTGAATAAGCACACTTCAAGATGGAACCAGTGCATCAGATCATACCTCACTTAGCTTGGACAGAAATGACACCTTTTACTTCATGCCTTTTTTCTTGTCCTGGGCTTTTGTGTTGCTTTCACTACTTTCCTCCGAGTCACTACTTGGGTAACAAGTAGTTACCTGCCTTTCCCTTGCTAAAAGCAGCCCTCTGGGTTTTCCTGGATGCTTGCACATGGCATCCTCTTACAGTACTCTCACTGGATTAAGTCCATAGGTTCTTGTGCTCCTATTTATAATATCATTTTCATTTGTCACTACATAAAAGTGTTGAGGGCTTTTGTCTGTATCACCGGAAAAGAAGAACTTCCCAAAGGCTCCCATGGAAGTGGTAAGACTCCTGCTTAGTTCAAAGGGAAAATCCAGTCTGGCCTGTCTCTGGGACTCAAACACAAAACTGAGCATATCACACTTGGCTGAGGTGCTGTCTGAGGCTGCCTGTCACTGCTGTTCCAGAAACTGCTCAAATTCAGCTTTCCAAACTGTCCCTCAAATTCATCCAAACAGCTGCCAAGAAGCTTTTTAAAGCCATGGCAAGTCAGAGATTTGCTGAGACAGAAGGGGAAGGCAGCTGGTTCTAGTCATCAGAGATCATCTGAACGTGCCCAGGTTTTGCCTGCTAGGTGTACACAGACAAACCACCACAGGAACAGAGAACAGTGGCTTTTACAGAGACATTAGTGCTTGCTTTGCTGCCACTGGGCATGGTTATCTGAGTTCATGCCATCTCTCTTCACACAGGGAATCCAGAATATTTTGAAGTAGCATGCTTCATCCTACGCTGAAATACTCAGAGACAAGTCAGCTTTTCCTCCCACTTAGTTGTTCCTTCTCAAAAACCAGTCTGGCACTCTGTAGGGTAAATTTTCACATGAGTATGGCATCATCCATGTCACTATTCCATGGACAGTCACTGAGCTAACCCACACCATGCCACATCCTCAACACCCATTTCTCAGCTGGCCTTGGTAAATACAGTTATATCTAGAGGATGCCACTTGCTCCAGCTTATGAATAAACTTTTGCATATAAACATTCTGCATTCACCTCTTAAGTCAATGTCAAAAGATTTCTTTTTCCTCTTCTCCTAAGTGATTGGTTACACACAAGCAAACACTGTCTGATGTTTTGATGTTTGCAGACCACTTTCACTGGCAACTTTGAAATTCCTTTTTGTGTTATCCATACAAATATGTGGTGTCCATTCATGTGGAATTAGAATAGGAAAGCAGTTGTAGCTGTGAGGCTCTTTGTAATGTAGTTAGAAATCCAGCTGCTCTCCTGCCTCCCTAACCCTTTTCCTATTGCTCATAATTCAAATTCCTTTTGGCTTCAATTTTCCACACTCAACCTCAGCCCAAAAGTGATTATATTGGACATCTGAGCAAAATCTGTTGAGCCATTTTTGAACAATTCAAGTGTGAAAAACCTCTGCCAAATGCTCTGACCATATCTAAATAGAGGGAAAATTTAGAGCCTTTTTTTTTAATAATTTGTAGAGGTCACTAAAGAAAGTTTGTCAAGTTTTTTCAAAAGGGGAAGTTTAGAATCACCTTGTATACAGCAGCAGCTTCCTAACCCAGCCCCATATCTCCTACTTTTTCCCCAGTTCTACAGCCACACACTGACATTTTACCCATAAGTGCATATGGACACACAAGTAAAGGGCTTCATTCCATCTGTGCTGTCTTTGCTGACAGCAGCATAATTCAGGTTTCCTCTCTGCTAGATGGAAGTTTACCATTGTGCTGAAAAGGAAACCCAAAGCAACACACTGCTTTCTGTTCCAGCTGAACTTTGTTCATCCAAACAAAGTGTCTGAAGGGAAGACAGGACAAGGACCCTACCTGGCAAAGCTTCCCTCTCAAGGACTATCTAGAGCTGTACCCCTGGAGAGCAAGAGGAGGTGCTTGATGGCTAAAGACAGGCAAAAATTGTATGTATCTCAAAACCAAGAAATGCCAAAAGGTCAACCCAAAGAACTACAGGGTAATCTGTCCCACTTTAATGGTCTCGGGGCAGGGGGCAGTAATTAAGCATGGATTTTCTAAGTGTGAATTAGGCCTGACCCACCTGATTGCCTGCTGTGATCAGGATCTCCATTTCTGGACAAAGACAAAGCACTGCATGTCATTTATCTTGACCTCACTAAGGCTTTCAGCACAGTCTTGCATAATATTCTTGTATCCACGTTAGAATATTATGGTTTGGATGAATGGGCAACTATCCATCTAAAAACTTATTCATGAGGCTCATAAGGGTAGAGGTTAGTGGGTTATATTTTGTCTGGAAGCTGGTAACAAATGGAGTACTCTGAGTCTTTTCCTGTAACCTGTCCTACTTCACAGCTTTGTCAATGGCCTGACTGGGCTTTCATCCAGCTGGGAAATAACACCAAATTTGGGGGCAACTTTTGACATATTCAAGGTGTAGAATTTAGGAGTGTAATCCATAGGGACCTAGACAGGTTGGAGGAATGGGGCAGGAGGAACCGGCTGAATTCATCAAGGACTAATACAAAGTGCTGTCCCTGGACAGGAAATACAACCTGGTACAAAGTCACAGGGTGATGCCTGCCTGGCTGGAGCAGCTCTGCAAGAAGGGACCTGGCACCTTGGCTGGTACAAGCTGGGTGACAGCCAGCTGCACCCTTGGCTGTGTCAATGGCCAGGACATCGAAGGGAGGGTTTATCCTTCTCTTCTTAGCATATCTTAAAGCACATCTCAAATACTGCACCCACTTTTGGCTTCTTGACACAACAACAACAACATTAAAAACTGGAGCAAATTCAGTGGAGGACACCAAGCTGCCCAGGGTGGGGAAAACTGAGGCTCCAGGACTTGTTCAGCCTGGAGAAGAGATGGGTTTGAGGGGACCTATCAGGCCTGCTTGTACCTGCAATGAGGGAACCAAGCAATTGGATCCAGTCTCTTCAAAGCAGAGTGTGAGAGGACATGCACAATGAGCATAAAATGAAACAAGAGATATTCAGGGTAGAAAATGGAAAAAGGACTGGAAAAATGACTGGAAAAATGACTGGAAAAACAACCAATTTTTTTTTTTTTTTTTACTCTAAAGATAGTTAAGCACTGAAACAGGTTCGATATAATGGATATAATGTCTCTCTCCATCCTTGGAGAATTTCAGGACCACACTGAATAAAGCCTTCTACAATTTGGTCTGATCTCACAGATGACCCTGCTTGTAATAGAAGATGGAAATACAGATCTCCTGAGATCATCCCAGACTGAATTATCCTATGATTCTGTGTTGTATTAAAGAGTAAATGTAGTCTGTTCTCCTAAGTCTGATGATACAAATCTGTTCTGCAGCCCGAGGGTACCAGTGTTGTGGCCAATGTTGTGTCAAGAGGCAGAGAAAAACTATGAGAGCACATTGTCTGCAGAGTGGTGAGTGCTCAGCACCTATATTTGCCTTTAGTCCGTCCCTTCTACAATCTCACATGCAGGATTTGGAGCATTTTTCAATTTTATGTCTAAAAATCATTACAGAAAATTATTTTGTAGTCTTCTAACTCTGTTAATTCCACGTGTAAGAGTAAGGTCCAGCTACTGGACACTTGGGGTATACATATTGATATTTGTTTCAAAAAGGGTAATTTATTATTTCTACTAAATTATTTCTAAGACACCTTCCCCTCAAGATCAGAAGGCCCAAAGCAGATTTAGTCAAATTCAATGACACAACTCTCATTTTTTTTCCTAGAGTCAGCAGGTAGCCATATTAGTTTATGAATCAAAATGGGACTTCTAGGCTATGAAACATTAACTATCATAAAACGTGAGGGCCACTATTATTCTTATTTGAATATAAAAAAATTAATATGTGAGCAAATTATCATTTTCCAGGCTCATTCAGAAGTTAAGTAATTGGTTTTTCCCATCCACTGCCAGCTGGCACTGAATCAGACTTAATGTGCAGTAGTGGAAGTAAGGCTGGTAGGTTTGAGTCATATTTCAGTCATGACAATAGATCAGCTTGTATTAGAGAAGCAGGGTTGTAAAGAAGGTTAATTCCCAGGCATATAAAGTGGAAATGGATAATGAAAAGGTTGTAATAATGAAGGGCTGTGAGAGAGTAAAAGAAAACCGAAGTTGCTGGATGAGCTAGTGAATGTCATACAGATAGTTGGAACCTAATGTGGATGAATGTCTGGAAACAACAATGTAAAGAAAAGCTATGATCAGAAAGTAGCAGGACAAGATCTTTTCCAAAAGCTTGAGTCTCAAACTGGAGACTAAGTAAAAATTTAGTTGGCTAACCAAGACTAAACACTTAAGAATTTAGGAATAGTGTTGGATCAATGGTCTCATTTTCAAAATGCAGTCTGCAAAAAATCATTTCATCAAGAGGTACATTTTCATGTAGAAGTAACAAAACACACTTAGCAGAAAGCCATATGCAACATGCAGTAAGTTTTATTAGTCTCATGCAGCCGAAAATATTATTGACTCATAGTGGTGGTATGTGATGTAATGATTATGAGGTATTAGTCTTACCAATTTTTTCATAACCCAGTAACATCACAGGATAATTAACAGTGATAAAATCTCTGTAGCTGTGATAGCAGTTTGTTTTCTCTTAGTTCTTTTTGAGTTATCCTGTATTTAAACATGACATTTTTTTAATAAAAACAAGAAAAGTGAAAAAAAATTTACCTGAATGTACCAGCAAGTGAAATATGTGATTTATATTTGCATCGATATTAAAAAGAAGCTTACTCTTAAATACACTTTCTTTGTCCTATAGGTCCTATATTGCTTTGGAGTGTGTTCTTGCCAGACCTGTTTAAATACTTCTTAAAAAGGAATTTTGACTTGGAAAGTGGGACCTACATGCATGATTTGAAGTCTGAAAACCATGGCTAGGAATGAGAAAGGTAGATTCTGTCTGTTTAGTGAATTTAATTCCTGTCCTATGATACATAAACGAACCCCAGTGTCACAGGAGTTATAAACCAAATTGCAAGAAGAGTAATTGGATATATTTTGCTTAGTGTCAGAATACATACTGATCATTTTTTGATGTTGTTCCTGACCCTGGTTTTGTTATGTTTTCTTCAGTTTTATAGCACTGGAATGAGGCTGAGCTAGGAATAGCTCCACAGAAAATCAGTTTCACCTGAAATCATCAAAAACAGTCACTCAGCTTGTCAATACAAATGGCTTCAGGTACCACAAGAGGGAACAAGAAGGGAATGAATGCTGCAGAGGTCCTGTCCTTTATTGCCTAGCTTCATTTAAAGAATTAACTTATCGCTCATGTAAATGTGCTATTATAAGAAAAATGTTTCCTTCTGGGCATAAAGGCTTAAGTCAACTTACTGGCAAGAAAAATTAGAACTAAGCTTAGATTTTTGAAAGGAAAATGGCTAGCATTTTGAAAAAAAAATAAAAATAAGGACTTTGTGAACATTACTGCAAAGCATGGCACATTGTCCAGTTTATCTTAAGGCTAATAGAGTAGGTATTGATAGACCTAGTGCATAAAAAGTTAGGGCTGATGAACAGAATTCCTTGTACAAATACTGTAAGAGGGAGGATGTTGGTTCATGTTATCTGGATGGATGCAGCATTCCCCAAAAGCTGAAGTACTCCTCTTTAAATTGCTTATGTCCCTTTGCTCTCCCTGTTTTGTTTTTTTTTTTTCTAAATGGCAAAGCTGGTTTTGTCCCTAATGCAGAAGGCTGAAGTGCCTTGTTCACCAGGAAGAGAAAGCAGCTCCCAGTTCTGACTGAGATGAGTGACACACAGCACAGTCTGTCCAGAAAGTGGCTTCAGACCAGGATTTCAGCCCTCAGTTGCCCACAGGTTCTGCAGTTAAGTGATCTGCCAGCAAGACCCACAGTGAACTAAGGGCATTAGCAAGGTTGTTGGGATTGAGCTCATCCTATTCCTGTGCTCCTCACATCCTCTTACACCAATTTGTCTCCAGATGCAGAGATAGAAACACAGGGATGCTCAGCCAGGTAAATGTGGAGTGGTCTTAAGGCTAAAGCCATTTTAGATGTGAAGGAATACATACTTAGATCATTATTCATGTGTTGGTTCACATGAGCAGTTTCTTTAAGACAAAAATAATGTAAACTTTACAGCAAGTGGATATATAATTTTGAAGGCCATCAAATGAAAAGATAATTTATACTGAATGAGTGTTTTCCTAGAAAAATGTGTTTACTTGTTTGGAAGTGTTGTGGGTGCCAAAACCTCATTTTTAAAAGACAACTGACTCTGCAGGAAAGCGGAAGGACTGTGCAGGCCATGCACTTCCCTTAAGCTATTACAATGATTGACTCAAATGGCTTGTTAGTTTAAGAGACTTCTAGCAGGAACTGGAGCATGCCATATACTGTTTATGTTTTAAGAAAACGTGGGCTATGCTGATTTACAGCTCTCTAGGTTTCTCCTTTAAGCAAAAATACAGACTCCAGACAAATTCCATAGAAAGAGAAGAGAAAAAAAAAAAAAAAAAGAAAGAAACACAAACAAATGAACTCACACAAAATTCATAATACTAGAGTTAGAGGACATTATACTCAGGCAAGTAGCAGCATTCAGTTTCCTACTTTTGCCATCTGCTTTTCAACTTCTCTCCCTATGTTCTAAGCTAAAAGTTTTAGGAGGGCAGAGGGTCACCATTACTTCAAATAATTGGTATTTTAAATATGTCAGAAATACCATGAGTGCTGGCAGGAAGCCATTAGCTACAGACAAGGAAGCAAAATTTGTCTTCTCAGATTTATAATGAAAAGTCCATGCATTACACTAAATCCCCCCAAAGGAAGAATCTTTAGGGATCAGTTCAGTTCTTCGCAGTTTTACATTTTCATCAGACTATTCCTCTGCCTTGTGTATCTTAAATAGCTGCTTGTGCAAGAGAATTCATAACCTAGGGGAGCAGAGCTCACACTGCATGAACTCTGGTTTCACACTTTTGAGAACAAACATGAACTTAAATCCCTACATTCAAATGGCATTTGCACTGGGTTTTTGCTTTGTTTTGGTTTTTCTTAAATTCTATTAATCTTGTCATTTTCCAAGTTAGTAGCACAAAATTTTTCTTTAGCTGCATGAGCACAAAGGCTTCAGTTTTGTCTGATTGTTAAGATAGAATCTTAAAACCTTTAGCCACTGTGTATCACAGAGTGCGACTAAGCCTCTGAAGCCAAATATGCCACACCAAGTTACTTTTCCACAAAGAGCTTAGAATTCAAAGGGAAATCAAGCTAAGCCTTTCAAAATGCAGTGCAGCCCAAGTGAGTCCAGTTAAGGAGAGATATGCAACTGCAGGTCTTGGTTAACAAATATATTTCTTCACGCAGGCACTTCTGAGTGGCATCTAATATAGCTTGACTGAAGGAAATAGAAACTTCCACACCTATTCAGTCTGAAGTGAAAATTCTGCATCATGAATGGGAATCATACACTCTCCACCAAGTCACATCCATTTTATTTTACTCTGGGGAAAATTTAGCAGCAAGAACTTTTTAAAATTCCACACGACTTCTACCAGTCATTTTTAATTCACTGCTTCTTTCGTGAAAATGGTACTTATTAGGTAAAATTTCATTTACCCCATGAAATTAATTTGTACTAATAATGCTTAGACAGTTCTTAGAAATGTGATATTAGTGTTGGCAGAGTTTCCTCTATTGTCTGCCATGTTCTCTAAAATTGTGCCAAGCCACAAGCTAGGTCATCACTGCTTATATAGAAGCAAGTAAAGCTAGCTAGCAATAGTATGCTTTTGGCAATTTTGGAGTTGCTATTTTAAAGCTCCTTTGCCTGGAGCTATCTAGTCTCAAGGGTTACAAAAGGAATCCTAGACTTTCCAAGATAGTATCCCGGACAAGAATGTATCCTGACTTTTCAGTAATTGAGAATAGCCATAGGATTAGACCACTATTTGATACTGTGTTTGGATAAGACCCTCAATTTAGATGTTATTCATATCAGATGTTTATTTTAAAGTGAGGCATATTTAGGGTTTTAGTAGCTTGAGCCAGATTCCACGTCAACTTTCTCCGTGCTATACATAGGCACCATCTGGCACAACTGCCCCAGCACAACCCCACAGGGTCCCAAAGGGCAGCTCTGTGGGACACCAGTAGAGCTTAGCACAGTTCCAAGCAGGTGCAGGTTCAACTGGAGATGCAGCTGAGCCTCTACAGGACTAACACTAGAGCAGATCACAGGTTGCCAGTACCTGACGTGTGACATTGAGGCTTGCATCAGATGAAGCTCAGATGTTTGTTCTCTGTTCCCCTGCATTTGTCTAAATTATTGACTGAGAAGCTTCAAACTGTTTGCCATCTGATTTAAATGAGCCTGCTGGGTCTGTTTTCTAGCATCACAGTGCTGAGTCAGCTTATGAGGGGGGCTTGTATGAGAACTGTGGGGGGCTTGTGTGAGACCTGGTCTGTATGAGAACTGTGGTACGAGAATCCAGATAAGGAGAACAAACTTCAGGTAGATGAAAATATTTCATGGTGGGAAACTTAGTCAGTATTCATTTCTTTCATTGGTGACATCTTAGACTGATACAGAGTGCATTGGCTGAGCCCTTCAGGTGAGGTTGTTGATACTCAAGAGCTCAGACCTTCAGCTCTTAGTATGATATTTAGACCACCCTTGAACACATCTAGCTGTAGCTCTGACATTAATTAGTGGTACCAAATATTTTAGGCAACCATTAAAGATTAACTGTATATGCAAAATACACATCAGTCTGCACAAATATGCTTGAACTATCGTTATATTTCTTTGCAAAAGCCACGATGGACTGCCCTTAAAAAGTATACATGAACCATTTCTATTTCACACAGGGCAGCAACTTCCAGCCAGACCCCACAGAACAATGATTTAATTGGGCTATTAGGTAGTCAGCCCACATGACCATATTTACCACATTTTCTCACTCTGTTTGCAGGGATTACTAATTAGAAGCATCTCACCCGAACATGTTAGGAAAGAGCCGAACACAGCACCTGCTGTGCCTCGTTTGTGTGCCGCATACACAAACAGCGCACAACTGCACACTGGAGAAAGTCAACGTGTGCCCAATGAGTGACTGCCACTGCAAAGCAACAAAGCTTTTGGCATTTCACAAATACCGAGAAAGTGAAGGTTAACAGTTTTGGGATTATTTATTATATGCCAAAAGCCAAAACAATAGCTTTCTTTTTGATTTGTGTTCTGCTTTACTTTGTGATGCAAAACAGAAACAAAGGAATTAGAGGGGTAAACCTCTGTGATATCCTTAAAGAAACACTTGTAAGGGGCATGGCTTCTGCCAGGACAGAAGATGGTGTAGCAGTTCTGCAGGGTTGTACCAGGGGTACAGCCAGACTAACAGCTAGTTCCTGGAAAAGAGTGAGCAGCACTTATGTTATGAGACATTTCCAGAATATTTTTCTATCCTTTAGCAATTTGCAGTTTATTGGCTTCCAGAAGCAGATGTTGCAGGCTTTGTATGTGATGACCTTTGATGGATACACTTCCGGGAATGCTTGACTGCTTTTTGAATGTGTGTACATCAGCAGTGCCCACACCACTCCTTGGCAAGGGATTTCTTGCAACCATTTACCTTTACATTGGATGAAAAGATACTTTCTTTTCCTTTTATTTGAAGTCTCTCTGCTTCTAATCTGGCATATTGACCAATTCTTCTCTTGGGAGAAGTCAAACAGCCAATACAACCTCACCATCTCTATGGCACTGGATTTTTAGGACTCGGTCTCTCTCCAGTTATCCCTTTCCCAAATTGAAGAGACCTGGTTTTAGTGGGGAAGATCTTCCACACTTTAATAGCTTTCACTAGACCTCTTCCAGCTTTGTTTCATCCTTTTTGAGTTGAAGGTGCAGAACTGCACACCACATCTGTAATGGGGGTGTGCCATGGAAGTACTCAGGGACACACTGGTATAATGTCTTCTACATCTTTGCTTGTAACTTTCAACACAAGCCTTGCTTTCTGAAAGCTACTGATGTATCCACACATTAATGAGTAAATTCTTACCTGTGAGTTATAATAGTTTATTCAGAATCCATCAGTTAATATTTAAATTGGGAGCGTGTATTTTCATGAACACCACTTAATACTGGACTAAAATTGAATTTCAACCTTCATTTGAAATTCAAGTCACTCAGTCCAATAAAGGCTATTCATTCTCCCTATCCTCTAAAAGCTGACATAATCAGAGGATTTTCTCACCTTGCTGTTTGTGCCCTTCCAATTTCTTTATGACTGTGCTGAACAACCTATCTCATCACATCAGCCTCACCCCATCTCACCATAACGTGCTGCTGATGTCCCTCATCAGAACTAAAACCAACCTTTTCTCCTATCCTTGTATATTGTTTCATTATCTACGGAGTTATCCTCCCTTGTATGCAAAGGCCTCCTCCTTTCCGTAAGAGATCTCTGGAAATCCAGGAAGACTAGATCAGACTGCACCTTCAAAAGTTACAAGAGATTTCTGAGACGTGACTTCCTGTACAGAAACATTGATCCTTTGAAGTGTGTCATTTATCCATGTGTTGGCTATATAAAGTAGCTCTGCAGCAACAGCCAGCTCACTGATCGAGTTTCCTGAACCTCCCCCGGAATTTCTTTTTGTGAAAGCATCAAGGAAGTTTATCCCAATGATTTTAACCTGTTAGGAAGAATCTGCATGCCAGGCCAAACATGAAGATATTTATAGGTTTCTTGCTCAAATCCTCTACAGATTGCATCAGTAAAATCATACACCAGCATGCAAAATCTTCTACATTGTGTTTCATTAACTCACGGCAGTATAAACAGGAGGGAAGAATTAAGAAAAAGCTGATAGATAGGGGATAAAAAACCCAATCTCAGGTTCAAGGGAGTCTGTCTATCTACAGCAGTGATTACAGACACACATTTAACATATGTAATATATTGGTTTATTTTTATTATATGTATGTATTAATATATGAAACATATTTATTTATTATGTATATTCCTCCAGAATCAGTATTTTCTAAAATAGTACAAAAGCTGGAGATGATAAGTGCTATGTTATCTCACTTTCTCACTGTGAGGAAAAAAAATCATTTATGCTTGAGCCACATGGGTATCCTGTGATGCCCCAAGGGGGGATGCAAGGCACCAGAAAGCACTGAGTGATAAACAGATATGTTTCATCTCATAGTACAAGTTTAATATTAGAAAGCAAAGTACTGAGGATGTATTTTCAGAGGTCACAAGATCCCACCGCTTCTGATCAGGTGGTATTTCAGATGCTTTAGTACCCTGTGAATTTGGCTTTGTGAACATTTGCAAAAATGCTAACCAAAGACTATAATGTCTTTTCTGGGCACTCTAATTTGAAAATAGAATTTTTTTGTGTCTACACTTTTCATTAAGCACAGTGATTTGAGATTCTCCTTATTATTTTAATATTTCAATTAGAGCATTAATTGTTGTCACTGACAACAACTGGAAATATCACAATATAAAATGACACTTCATGTTATCTCAGACTTATTGCAAACCCATAAGTGTGATTACAATTTGCATTAATCAGAACACTGCTGCAAAAAATGAATGTCAGGTGACTTCAGTGCTGCAGGGTTACTTGACCAATGGGGTGTAACTACCTGAACTGTGGTGTGTAACTAATTAATAACTCACTTTCACCTTTCAGTAGGGATCACAGTGGGCAATGGAAGATTTAATATTGGCAAGGTCTTTGCTGTACTCCTCTGATAGATTGGAACAATGAATATGTGCCGTGGTTGTTCTGGGCATTAATATGGTTAGGGACAAACTGCCAAATGTAAAATAATTCCAGGCAATCTGAAAGTATCACCTCACTGTTATTTTTATCCACTGGCTTTTTAAGCTCTTGACTGTAACAAAGCTGTGCATATTCATCTTGCAAATTTGAGTGACAATGTCAGAAACAGGAAGAAAAATAATTCTTTAATAGCAGTGATTTTCTAAAACAGGTTAAAACTCTTCCTGAAAATTCTGAGAGCATCTGTGGAGTTACTGCCAAGGAGAACTGGATGATACATACACAGAGCTTACATTACATGTATGCAAAACCTTCTCTTACTTTGGTCTGGCCACTGTTCGACTGATTCCGATAAGGCATCTCTTTGAACAAGCATATGGAAAACAAATCCATCAAATGCTATTAAAGAAAAAGACATGTCTTCCTTCTCAGTGACTCTCAGCCACAAAATGGTGGAGCCAGTACATAATGGCCTCATTCTTGTATTTCTCATCCATCTGCTAAAGGTTCTTGGTTTTGCCATAAGGACTGTGTCCCACAAGTGTCCCCAGAATACAAGGGAGGGTAGAGAAACACCAAAAGGGAGAGGTAGAGGCAGCAGGCTTGAGAAAAAGCACAAGTGAACCTACAGAAGATAAGCATTAAAAGGATGGAGTGAAGGATTAAAGAATCAAAAATGCCAAGTAGCCAGAGGAAGTGCTTAGCTGGGATCTCCAACAGTGCCCAACGCTCCACAAAATGTTTGAGGAAGCAGTGGATTCTGGCAGGGTACTCTCCTTGGAGACACAGCAGAAAAAGAGAACAGAAAAAGGCTCTACAGTTGCTGAGGTGTCTCCTGGTCATGCTGCTTTTTATGACTGCAGTGGGTGGACAGTTCTGTTTGGACAAGGACAACATGAATAAGGATGTCAGGTATCAAAATCGAGTGGGCAAGTGCAGACAGAACTTTGGCAACAGGGTTTGGATTCAAGAGAAAGGCTACAGCCTGGGGCATTTGATACACTCTATACTCCCCTTGGCCATGAATTGGAAGCACAGCCGTGTCCATCGCTTTGTAGTTGAGTTTTCAACTCCTCTGATCTGTAGAAAAACATACATCAAACACAGGCCATATTCTAACACCCCAACATCACAAATTCAATAATGAGAAAGCTTTGGGTTATATCCTTAATAAAATTTAACGTTCTGTACTATATAATGGAGTCTTCAGGCACAGAAAAGAGAAGGAAGCTGTTCTGAAAGCTTGGTTACAGCACATTAAGAAATGCAGAGGGTGTATAACTGGTGTGTAAGATGTGACATTTGGGGTATTTATGCCAGCTGTGAAGCTAACTGAAAGTTTCTGTGGCTGGGCAGCCAGTTAAAATTATTTAAATTAAAATTCTTCCTGTAATGGTACTCCCATGTCTCTCAGGAATCATGAGAGTTATTTCATTACTATTTTTAGAGTACATCTGGATACCTTGATCAAAGAATTGAAGTGATAGGTACTATTTTATTCCAATTCTTTGTTATTGAATGTGAATATAACACTACAAGATCTAAATACTTTTTACTATACTATAGAGCTTTTTCTTTATTATATAAAAGTGGCAATATTATTTTTAAAAATAAGACTGCATTTGTTTAAGTTTTGTATGTTTAGTCTTCTTTGTTCTGACATCATCGACTCCACAATTTTTCCCGTAAGTATGCGTCTGCATTTACAAGGTAACACTATAAGAAACAATAAAAAGTTGCATCTTGGGAATTCTGCCACATATGGATGATATTTTAGCTGTGCCTTTGGATGCTTCTTCAGCATAGTGGTGAGATATGCATTCAGCTGTTTGGTGGCTGAAGCTCAGTCTTAATTTTGGCCACTACATTTTAATTTAACATAACTTTTCTGATAGGCTGGGAAGAACAGCTAAAATAATATTGCCTCTCTAACATTAGCACAGGTGTCATTTTCAGGAAACTACATAAAATGGAGAGGAATCAAAATTAGAACAAAGTCTGAGTAGCTGCAAATACTGTGAGGGTTGGGAGCTCAGAATCCAAATTCAGTATCATTTGTTCCATTTCACCGTGAATGTATGAGTTGGGATAAAACTGTTGGAGAACCACATCAATCTGGAGATCAACCCTCATATATTCTCCTTTTGCCAAACCAAGACCTGGTGCCCATTGTCTCTGCCTTCAAGTGTGAATCTGGTGTACATGTTACCTCAGCTGTGGGGTGTCTCTCTCTTGGAGGCCTGGTCCCTGTGCTCCCGAGATCCAGGGTGCAGAGCAGCAGATGTGTGAGATGGGAGCTTACAGGCATTAGAGCCTATGATCATTCTCAGCCAGTGGCTCATGTGAGCTCACTTTCCTTCTCTGCATGAATAAAGAGTGCTTTGTTTGTACTGCAGAATCAAAGACTGCATGCAGGCGGTTCCCATGGTATAGTGGGACTGCAGAAACTCGGCAGGAGGAGCAGCCAGTGCCAAATATGCTGTGTGGCTCCAACCAGCCTGCACCCGGGTTTGCATCCCACAAGCACTTGCTGTTGCAGACCAGGAAGAATAGTGAGAATTTTCTTTCAAAGCAGAAGACCATGGAAAGAGCCCAGCTGTACCTGTCTGCTCTGTGGGGACCTAATCAGTAGGAAAAAAACTAACAACTGGAAAAGAGCTCAACATCCCCTGACAGCCTTCCTCCTCCAGGCTCTGCCATCCTGCTGCTCTTCTCTGCCAGCCACATTGCCCTGCCTTCACATCTATCTTTTGTCTCCTAGGCTCACCTCCATTTCTCTTTGCTAAGACAGGGAATTAAAATCTCTTTCTGGCCAGTGTCTGACACATGCTTCTGTTGCCAAGAGAGAGAAGCCCTTTTCAAACACTGCTCCTTCTTTTCTCTGTGCAAACACAGCACTTAATTGATTTTGCAAACAGTTCAGTCTGTTTTTCCTAGGGTTATAGCAAACTCTAAAATTTGCACTCTGCACTAAAACTTACTGGGGGAAAAAATAAAAAATTGGTCATACTGAGGGCTTGAAGAGTTTCCACACTGGATGGCAAGAGCTGCCTGTGCTGACAGGAACAAGCATTGCCAGCTGTGTGTGTTGAAAGGTGAAGAGATGTCCCATGCCAAAGAGCAGGGAGCGCCTCTCTTCCCAAGGATGTACTTGTGTGTTAGTAAATAGCAGTTTCTGTTAAAAGAAGACATTACCAAAGTACATGATCCTAACTGAGAGTAGGGACTGCTACCAATCATCCCTTAGTGCAAAAGCTTTGCAAAGTGTTCGATATGAGCTGCCACATGTGGGTAGGACGAGACTCACAGACCCATATTTTAAGGCAGAAGCTTGGGAGTTTTTAGATAGGAATCCCTTAACAGAGGCTTTGGAGACTGACTTTCTAAAGATGGAGAGACTGTCAGTCATTTTTCACTACAGAAATTAAAGGTAGGGTACACATTAATTTGAGAGCAGCTTGAATATCCTAGACAAACCCCTAGGTTCATTTTCCTGCTTCTCAGCTCCAAGTGCAGTTGCATTTCACTGCTGACTTCCACGTGGTTGCATGATGATTCCACCCAGATTTGGATCCTCTTGGATCCTTTGGAGAAGAAGTACTTGTCTTTAAATGAGAAACCGATAGAAAACTTCTGTTGCACAGAGCCTGCATGGACTATCTTAATCAGGTAAATTCAAAGTTTATAAGCCTTGAGAAGAATCAGAGAATCTTTTATCCATATGTTTTATTCCTTTTTAGCGAATGTATTGATACTGTGGATTTCAGATAGATATTTCAGTTCTCCTTGTGGGTTATTTCATTAAAACTGAGTGAACAGAGAAGGACACCTTATAGAAAGTTTTCACAACAAAAAGGCACTGAAGAAATTACATAAGCGGCTTCCCTTTGATGAAAGCTTTAACAAGTAAGTGAAGTTTAAAGACATAAGAGGCATTAGTGTTTATATTATATATTTTTTTTTCTTTCTATAATTGTCCCTAGTTGGGAATATTAATTGCTGATACATCAAAGTGAAAACAAGCTTGGTTAACAGAAGGCCTGTCCTTGCTCCTCGTAACATGTCTTCTCCTTCATACCCTTCCAGTATATTTACAAAGTGTATGGTTTTAACAGCAAGGCAAACCTTTGTCCAGAAGGTTTATAGTGGTGCCATCCTTTCCTCTCTGATTTGAATCTATATTTCTTTGTGTATTAGTTTAGAGACAACAGGATATTGCATCATTATCTTCCCTGAAGGCAGCTTCTTTTATATTTCTGAAGCAGCCATGACTGCTACCTCTCAGTGAACTCCTGCAAACAGCTCTTAATTGCCTTTCTTTGATAATAAATATAACATATGATGTCTTTTTAACTTTTAAATTTGACATAGCCAGTGGATCTAACAACATACTATCTCTGTGAAGTTACAAAAATGTGGTTAAGGAAATTTGGATTTGGAAATCTCAGCCTTTTTTTTCTAAACTAGCAAGGTAGCATGCTCATTTTATGAATGGCAAAAAATGGAAATTAACATTGATATCATCAGTTTGTTCTTTCCAGTATGGTGCACATTCTGTTCCTGGCTCTTGTAGTCCCATCACAAATGTTCCTGTACTGCAGCAGTGATAGATCCCTACTTCCCCCAAATTTTATTTTCACATATGTGAAAAAGAAAAGACACATTACATAATATTTTCTTATAATGTATGTATAGGGAACCATTTCTTGGCAAATATTCCCAATAGGACTGTAATTATATTCCCCAAAGGTTAAGGACAAAAATAGTTATTAATGATATATATATCAAAATGTGGAAATATTTCATTTTTTTATTTACTTCTACTCCAGTATATTGTACAATGTAACACTACCTATTTTATAGTGCTTTCTTACTGAGGATATAATAGTGTTCAACTCATAATTTTTTAAAGCTGACAAGTCCATGATAGTCAGTGTGTAAGAATTACCAGAAACTAAGTAAAATTACATCAAATTGTCTACTGTAGCTGTATTCACTGTGTACTTGAAGAAGTATGAATTTGATATCATGCTTTTGGCTGAAACCTCAGTGGTTACTCTTAGGACAAGCAGTGACTAAAGAAGCTTTTGGGATGGGCACAAGTCCCTGCTGATAGACACATGGGTTTTGCTTGGTCAGCCAGACCTGGTTTGCAGAAATGTTTGTGCTGCAAAACCTTAAAATTGGTCACTCTGCTATTCATGTTTGAAACAGGGGATGAACAACATATTTCCTGTGCCCAAACAGTGTTAAAACCTGCAGGGTGACTGAGTCTAGATCAGTTTATAAAAGTGCAGAAGAGTCAAAGCTGTAATTCCCCCTCCCCTCCACTACTTGGCCCAGCTGCCCGCTAATAGTTCTGTCACAGCTCATATGGCACCTCTGCAGTGGATTTTCCTCTTCCATTCTTAAATCCCAGAAGTCAGGAGAAGCACCATCAAGAGCCCCCTCCTTCAGGAAGAGAATTGTTGAACTATTATCTTCTATTCAACTATTATCAACTATTATCTTCTAATTATCTTCAACTGAAGAACTATTGAGCATGGCTGAAGAGCACCACGTAATACACAGCTTATCAAGAGGGACAGTCACACAAAAGTTTAAGAGAAGAGTTGGCTTTACCGGGGTGCCCAGAGGCAGCAGTGGTTTTGAATGTGTATTTGGATGGTGCTGGCTTTCCCTGCTGCTCTCTGCTCAGTAAGGCTGTGTTCATGTAGGCTGATGTACCTTCCCAAGGGGCTGGCTGGATGAGAGCTGGCAACTGAGTGCTCAGCAGGAACCTCTGGAAATTAAGTCTGGTTTCTTTTACTCTTGTGCAGCACAAGGAATGTCCTTTTTTCCTCTGGGATGTAAGCAAAGAACATTGCATTTAATCTTGTTTGATTGTTTTTTAGTTTGTAGTGCTGTGTAGAATCACAGAATCATAGAATATGCTGAGTTGGAAGGCACCCTTAGGACCCATGCAAGGGTCAAGAATTGGCAACCCAAGAATCACAGCATGTGCCTGAAAGTGTTGTCCAAGCATATCCTGAGCTCAGACAGGCTTGATGCTGTGAACACTTCTCCAGCCAGTAACCCACTTTCCTAAAGCTATAGCACACAGATAATTGAGGGAAAACAGCCCCAAGAGATGTAAATATCTAACAAAAATGACATGGAAATTCTTGAAATTAAAATATTCCCTTTTCAGTTTGAACAAATGTTTTCTTCAGTCTAAATTTTCTCTTTTGGAGGAATTCTTGCAACTTCCAGATCTATCAAAAATGTTGCCCCTGAGCACCACAATAAAATCCACTGCTCAGAGCAAGACTAGGTAGATGAAATGGGAGATACACTGAACCACTGTGATGATAAACCAAAGTTTCTTGCCTCTCTTCTACCCCAGGTAATATTAATATCACAAATTAGAAATTCCTCTGAAATAATGAGGGAATTAATTGACTGTGAATTTGACAGTATACCTGAACAGTCAGCATGCAAAGCACAAGAGATGCTGAAATAGCTATAGATGGCTCTGGTTTACATTTCCTTACTTTGCTTCTGTGTACTTATCTTTTGGTCTGACTGCACCAGCACGCCCATGAAATGAGTTCCTAACCACTGTAAAGGAAGCTAAGTAGAATTCCAAACACCTGTTTTTATCACTGCTCACCCGCACAGAGATGAATATTTTCCTAGAGAATGAAATAAAATAATAATAAAGCAGAGCAAATACCTGGAGCACAGCATCACTTGCCACATAATAAATAACACCATCATTACAGCGTATCCTGTTGTTCCAGATGTAAAGACTCTGCATGACATTGTAGAAAGAAAACTGATTTTTGGGTGCACCAAAATGAACAAAGTGAGATGGAGAAATGGATTTCTTCTCCTTTTGTTAATAAGTTCCCCATCTGCTTTGCTGCTTCCAGGTCAGGAGAGATTCCTCACCCTTCTCCTGCTAATTTAGCTGCTGCAGGGAAGCCTGCAGTGTTTTCCTCTATCCTGTCTTTCACATGTGTTGCTCCAGAGAATGAGAGGACACAGGAGAGCAGGAGGCCAACATCAGTTCCTATGCCATCAGTCCTCCAAGCAATCCTTACCTCACCAAACACAGCAATTTTAGTTTGTTTTTAAAATTTATCCATCATCCACAGCACAAGGAATGTACCATATTTTTCTTGACAAGCAAGACTGGCACTAAGGCAGGTGAGCAGGCTTTTCAGAAGATCCTCAGGTAATCTCAGCTAGTTAGAGTGTTGTGATAATAATGCAAAGGTTGTGGGTTCAATTCCTACTCACTTAAGGGTTGGACTTGATGACCTTTATGGGTCCCTTCTAACTCAAAATTTTCTGTGATTCTGTGTCATCAGAGTAGGCAGGACTTGGCTTATCTTAATACAGAATGTGAAAATAGCTACTAACCATAAACGCAAGAAAGGAGATTAAAGAATGGATAAACTGTTTAGTCTGAAAATGCATGAGCTGGAGACTTCCAAGGTCTCTGAGGATGCAAGTGTCAGGAAAAAATTGCCAAACAACTTGAGTTCAAAGGTAGAGTTACTTCTTCTTAACAGGACAACTCCTTGCTGAGCCTCAGGGGAGGCAGGGCTGCCTCCCTTTGTGCATCCCTGGGAGATGTTACACACTGGAGTGCTGTGCACAGCACCTGCATAGAGCTAAAGGCTGATGGACCTGTCTACATGGAGTGAAAAGGTAATGTTGACATCAAATTTAAAAAAAAAATTAAAAGGAATGAAATATTGTGTTTGTTCAGGGTGGCTCAGGTCTTGAAGACAAGGGAGTTGCATAAGAACTCTGTTTGCCAGCCCACACTTAATGGTTAGAAGAGTAAAAAAAGTGAGTTTCACTGGACATTTCTACATTGTATTTGTCCTGTTACTTGGTCTTGTTCAGTGGAATGAGAGACATCTGATTTTCATCTGCTGATCTGGATGAGAGTGAGGTCATCCCACAGTGTCTGATACCTTTACTAACATGTTGGGAATGTGTCCTCCAGCCACACCATTTCTCCAAGAGAATAATACAAGTTTCACAGGTATGAGTAAACCAAACAAGCCTAGGACTATTTCTTAGTCATGCTGATGGGAAGAAAGTTATAGGGAAAGTGTAGACAGGCACTATCACTCTAGCTATCATAGCAGTATATCGGGTTTGAGACAGAATTGGACCTCATTCCAGTACATGGAAAACTGGAGAGTTCAAGCAGGTCATAAATTTAATGTTTTGAGTACTTGCTGTAGCTCTGGGCAAGGGGAAGAAAGCAACCTATTTTTCAGTAGCATTTTGTGCTGAATAAGTCCTAGTGTTTGTCCACCAGTTCTTTTGGGTAATTGGGTTGGGCAAGGAATAGCCAAAGACCCTGAACTGATTGTTAGCCTGAAATTTGCACCAGGAAATGTTGGGAAGTGTTTGGAGACATATAGTCCAGAACTGAACAGCTTTGATGTTACACCAGAACAGCCAGCCTTCTAGTATATATTGATTCATGAAGATTAATGTATAGAAACAGGTTCCAAAGCACTTAATGAAAGGGGATTAAAATGTTTTATTCTTTGGTTACTAGGTCTCAAACCCTCAGACTTATAAAAGATATGCTTAGGCAGAATCAGGTCAATGCTATGGCCTCAGAGGGAACTACAAGCCCTGAGTGTCCCTGCCCAGCCTCTCCTGTGTTAACAGCCACACTACCCCAGGCTCAGGACCTCATCTTAACCCTTCCTGAGGCACACAGAGCTTGTTGAAGATATGCCAGAGGAGTCCTGGTCTCCAGCCCTGCTTCATGGATGGAAGACCCATTCTGCAGCCTCATGTCCATCCCTGACTCTGTCTTTGTCCCTTTTTGCTCCAGAATGCATCTCCTGGAAGGACCCTGAGTTGGCTCATCAGTTGCTTTGCTTGTGGCTGTTGATGGACCCTGACATCAGCTTGATGTGTTCAGGCCCTGTGAGACAGGCACCAAGCAGAACCCCAACTCCTCCTCTCTTGTGAAGCAGCCCCACTTTCACTGCTTCCTGGCATTCTCGGATCATGTTTTGAGATTAAATAGCTCTGGGTTTATATATAACAGCCCCTTAGCAATGTAAAATAACAATAAGATGTACAAGTGAGCCTCAAAGCACTAAGACTGTTTTTTGCTAAACAGAAAATTGCCTACTTTTTAAAAGCACTGTGTTGTGTTCTTTCATAAACAAGCTTCTCATTTGAAGATTTTTTTCAGAAGTCTTTCATTTTTAGTTATTTATCCTGTGGGGTTTTCCCAGTAAATTTATGCACATGCAACAATTATGTCCAAAGGTTGTATATGTGATCCTGGCATAAGGAAATCATGTCCGAATAAGCTGTCCCTGTTCAAACCATACTTGACACTTCCTACTGTCACTGGGCCAAGCAAATAGCTGAGGTGTGGGTGTGTGAGTTCATATGCATTGTTCCATTTTTAACTGTCACTGTAAACTCAGCATTAAAATTCTCAGGTATGGCTTTTTAACAGAATAAATTGTTCCTATTGAGTTTTCAGGTAAGGATAAGGAAGAGACATTAATAATTCAAAGCTTTCTGCTGCTTTCAGAGTTTCAAAAACCAGCTGTGTTGTCTGATATTTTCCAAAAGGTCAAAGGCATGTTTTTACTGACAGCGAAAGATTTCACATTTGGGTGTTATGAATGCACTTTACATCAAGTGAGCAATAAAAATCTGACAGTCAGTGCACGTTTAGAAAGTTTGTGTCAACTTGAGTGGTTCTCCTGCAGATGATTCTTTCACCTGTATCTACTAGTCATGTGGCCAAGGGAACTTTTTCATCAAACTGTGAGACACCTCAGGGGGAAAAGCAGCCTCAGGCTGACCTTTAGCAGTGTTTTCCAAGGACTCCTGCTACAAGAAAAAATATTCCAATCCATTTTCAGAGTAGCCCTAAGGAGATGTGGTTGGGCTTTTCTAGTAGGATGGGAGTTTAGAGAACCCGTGTTTGGTCTGCTGGTTTGTGTCCTACAAGTTTATTCACCCCTAGCAGCCATCTGAAAGACAGCCAACTAGTTAAAAACTGATTCCTCTATGGAGACACAGAAGATTAGTTTAAAAAAAAGTAAAAATTGAAATATTTCTTGCAATCTGGAGCATTTTCTCTATAGCACTAACTTACTGCAAATTGAGAATCCATTCAATTTTTTTAAAAAAGGTAATGTAATCTAAGAATAAAGTAATCTTTAATGTGGGGTAACTATGATAGCCCATGCATCTTAGCATGTTATCTCAGCTCTTAGCCATGAATTTGGGATAATGATGTGACAGTGAAGACAAAAATCTCTGCAGCCATGGTTGCAGCTGGATATTAAAAAACCCCAATAAATTCTCTGCTTAGAAAAAACAGTGAAGAAAGTAAATCCCAGCTGTAGGGCTGGGGAAGCTGTAGGATGCTGACAAACTGTGGGAGTCAAAACCATGAGAAGTTGGTCTGTTGACTTTGTCCAAATCTAATTGAGTTACAAATCTTGAAAGATTTGGGTTTCTTGCAAGATTTTCAGTAATATGTGATTTTTGGCTTGGGAGGAAATACCATGAGAACAGTCTTTTCATGGACATTAAAGTAGTAAACTTTGGTTGGAGCCAACCACACAGAACATGATGAGGTGTTTGCCAAGAGGGAATTGGAAAAGTTTAAAAACTTCAAACATTTTAGGCAGAAAAGTAGTGATGAAATGTAAGCATCAGGGAAAATTCAAACTGGTTTGTGTATTACCTGTTTCCTTTCCTCTTACGGTGATGGCAGGGTTCCTGTTTTCTTTGTTGTGCTTTGAATTGTATCTTTAGCATTAGCTTAGTTCCACTACAGTCATTTATTATGAATATTTCCAGTGAAAATTTTGAGGAAAAATATATTCAGCCCCTGCTTTTCTTCCATAACACCTTTACATCTTCATCCCTCCTCATGGTAACTTTCTGTAGAGCTGTCTTGAGCATCTGATCACTTATTCATGAGCACAGCCACATCCCTAAAGCCATTATCAGGCTTTTTGGGGGCTTAGCTGCACCACTTAGCTGCCAGAAAATATTATGGATCTCCATCTAAGTTTATAATGACAGTTTTTGAATGGAACCAGTAATTCTTTGTGGGGTGGGGATGTATTGGTGGCATATCATGGTGAATTTTCCCCGAGCTTCTAACAAGGCCTGAGTTGGACTGCCTTTTATACTATTATTCTTGCATCTTACAACTCTGCTGCTTTATGTAGTATGCAATGGGCAAAAAAAATATTGCTTCCCAGAGCTTTCTGCTAATCAACAGTATGGAGTGACTAAACTAGGTCAACAGAAATAATGGTGCATGAGGTTCAGTCTTTTAGATAGCAGTCCATTTGGCTGAGAGATCTGAGAATGCAAAACCATAGAACTTCAGAAACAGTTTGCAAATTATCTTGCAAATGTTCTTTTCAGACAAACACCTTTTGTCTCTGTCATAAATACAGGAATGATAACCTGTGAAAAGTGTTATTTATTATTTTGGCCAAATGAGGATAACTGGAATTCAGAGTAGTTTGAAATTTTCTTGGAAAAAATATCTAGCCTAAAAAAATGTAATTTTAAACTATATCAAGTAACATTATTTTGAACTATTCTTTGAACTAAGGATCATCATTTGCTTCTCTTGGATTATATGCACACAAACACAAAGCTCTGGTCCTCTGGATATACTTATCTACTAAGGAAAAGTCAGTACTTCTAACAGCAAGATGAGATATATTTCCATCCAACCTGTTCATTATAGAAAAAAAAAAAAGCATAAAATGCAATTACATAAAACTGAATCTGTGGGGAAAAAATTCTGGTTTAAAATAGTATTGCAGAATATCAGTCATGATCAGTTGTTTAAAGCACTGGGTAGATGATACATATACTAAGGCCAAATAGTTTTCATCTCCTCCTGTTATCTACTGATACCAGATAATTTTTGGTTTTGGCTTATTTATGAAAATATTTTATGTTTCAAAGTGTTTGCGGGAGGGAGAGCTCCTATTTTTATTTTGGCTCAGGAGTCTTTCTGAAGTTATGAAAATCAGATAAAGGTCAGTAGATGAAACCAAAATATTGCCAACATGACCAGTCACAAAGTATCATCCTGTGCTTTCTGTATCCTCTGCATTCTAGCAGTTCAAGCCTACCATAACTGTTCAATCAACAGTGATAATTTATTTCCTCACCTCCTCAAAGTGTGTCCTGTTTAATTCCCTGAGAGACTAAGCCACAGGTGATTACACTGTCTTCAGCCAATTGTGGCCCTGTTCACCATCCAAGTCTTTGAAATATTCCAATCAAATTTACCACAGACGAAAACATCTACAATAATTACTGTAAGCGTCATAAAAAAGAGTGACTCAAAAGTTTCTACACGGATAACTACTACAATTTCTCTTTTTTTTTTTTTTTGGTTTTGCTTTGTTTTTGTTATTGTTGTTGTTGTTGGTTTTGTTGCTTGTGTGTTTGTTGGGTTTTTTTGTTCCCTTACTAGATATCAGGAAACTCACTGAGAAGAAAAGCTCAGAGCTGAGGCCTGTGAGCTCACCTCTAGGAAATCAGACTCCATTGGTGCTCACAGCCTACTGAACCCTAAGGTGCTCTACAGCAGCCAGCAGTGGATGTCCTCCTCCTTTTCTGGGTCAGATATGTCTCACTACTCCCATGAGGCAAGACAACAAAGAAACAAGCAATTAAGCCAGGGGGCAATACCCATTCACTTCTTGAGTAAGGTCAGAGATAGCAAGGAACAAGCAATAGACCTGAGGGGAGTTTCTTTTCCTGTCCAGGAGAACTACAGTCATCATCCTGTGCCCTCTTAAATCTATACATAATGGGTAAAAAGGTCTGGATTTTCAGAAATTTACCACTTACTTTAAAATAATGTGAGCAAAGAGGTGAATTGTGCACGCTTCAAGACTGTAAAACATCTTTCCTCTCACCAAAACTATTTTCATTTTGTAAGAGGTTACATGATGTGTCAATTCACATAGCAGCAGAATTGTCAGGGCAGAGAACTCTGCCTTAACCATTTTCTTCTTTTTTTTTTCTCCAAAGTATGCAATATTTCTAATTTGGGCTTTAGCAGGATAGTTCCCCCTACAATCCTAACACAAAAATAGTTTTCATCACTGTGCAGTCCAATACAAACAGCCCTAGAAAACACCTTCCAGGCTTCTAGCAGACACTTGATATCCTCTTTGGATAACTATTTGGCTTCAGTAGGGATAAAGAGAACCTATGAATCTATCACCTACTTGTTTGAATTTTGCAATCATACCTTCATCACTGCAAGTTATATTGGTCCTACTGCAAAATGAGGTTAGCGGTTTAAACATTACTTAAGCAAGCAGGCTTTCCACTGCCCTCCTTTCTTCCAATGCTATGTGCTTTTACCTAGGGTATCCTAGATTTTTCTTTTCCTTTTAGCTCCCCTAAATTAACATACTCTTCACTGATATTATTAGTCCCAGGATAAACATAAATCTAAGCATTCTTGAACTGTGTGAGAATTTATATCCAAGTTTTGGGTTTGAATGAAACCGAATCCCAAAATCTTAGACAATAATGCATTTCTCAGGAATAAAGTTAAAACTGGCTGGGCACCAAGCTCTGGATCATTAGAGTCCTTTCTATAAGCTTTGTGTGTGTTACATTGTAAATAGTGATATTTTCTTTTTTTCCAATCTATTTTCTTTCTCATGATGTTTTTTGCAGTGTTGTAGCCTTATTGGCAGTTAATAAAAGGGAAATAAATGTTGGTAAGGGAATCTGAAGTAAGTTTCATAGCTCTTAAATCAAATTAACTTCTGCAGTCATGAATTAATCAATTACCTTTCTCCTTTGTATGATTCAAGCTGGAAGTTGTAAACTAGGCTTTCTGTAATTTAGCTTTTTTTTTTCTTTATATATATATATATAAAACCTTTAGAAAGACATACAATTAGCACATAATAAAAAGAAGCACTGAATTTATGCCATTGAGAAAAACAGCCATAACACACTCATACATATTATGTCTTATGCTGAAAAGAAATAAGACCCCAACTGTTCATGCCTACAAATAAATGGTAAATACTATTATTTCATGTAGTTACATTAGAGGATTTGGATAAAGATGTTGGAGCTGTTACTATCCTTGGAGACAAATTATGTTTTAACACAAAACCAGCTAGAAGTCATCAAAAATAAAAATGCTGATATCAAATCTGGAAATTAGTTGTAATCTGGAAGAAGAGGATGACCTTTTAATATGATCCTTCTCTTGGGAGCTATGTCAAGAAATGTTGATCACTCTTTAGATCAGGTCTGATAGCTTGTTAGCAAAATATTTCATACCAAATTTAGTGTTAGTGCTGGGAGGGAGAACATGATAAAATGATTTAGAAAACACAGGGGATGTGGAGTTATACTGGGGAACTAAATCACCTCCAGAACAACAGCTGGAGTAATGGCTGAGACAGACAGCTGCTACCCAGCTCCCACTACACTTGGTGTCAGGTTGCTGTAAGGTATGTTTAAATTCAAGGGTCTGTCACCAGTGCTCAATTTAACAACTAATGTTTCACCTGCAGAAATATTAAGAACAGGCTTTTTAATTGTCATCATTCCCAGCTAGCTGGGTCTGCTGTCAGGGATTCCTCGCCCTTCTGTAATATAAAGGTGTTTTTTTTTTTTTGGGGGGGGGGGTTGTTGTGGGGTTTTGTTTGGTTTTTTTTTTTTTCCCTCCAGTATGTTCTAGGTATTGGTGGAAGAACAAACATCAAGTGTCTAGTTCTGGGTATATCTAAGCGATTTTTTTTACTACCCTAGAACTGGCAGTTGTGCAAACCTGATGATCACAGTTTTAGCTGATGGCCAGCAGAGACAAGCACTGTCCTCCAAAAACTTGAACCAACAAGAACCTTATATTAACACAGGTTCCAATCCTACATGTGAAAGAGTGACTTGACAGGAACTTCAGAAAATAAAGGAAAGTAACTGCAAGTTACTAAGTTCCACAAAATAAGGTAGGCTTCATTTCCACTGCTGCTTTATTATACTCAAAACATTTCTGTTAAAGATGGCTACATTTTAACCTTGGATGTACATTGATTTGCACCAGGAAGTCAAGCATCCTGCACTCTAGGGAGTTCACATAAATTCAATATATAGCCAGTCTCAGAGTGTCAGAGTCTAGATCAATTTGGTTTTGTAACATCTGCATTTTGGGGTGTTTCTGGAAAAATGGTCAACAATGGGAAGTGGCAAGGTCTTCTTAATTCTCCATGTCTGGTTTCATGCTGTCAAACCATGATGCAGAGGGCTCTCCTGTTGTGATGTGGCAGGTGAATTTAATAACGAGGTGTTAGGCAATACTGGGAACTGTTGGCAAGTACATCCATGTAGGTTTGAATAAGATGAATTATAAAAAATGTAAGGATTATAAAGTTTTCAACTTTGGTAATAACACATGTATTGGCTTTGATAATGTCACATGGTAGCCCAAAAGCAAAAGTTATGATTCTTGTCCTCATTAATACAGGCAGCAGGCTGAACATGGGCTTCAGTTGTTTCTGAGTTGTTTCTTCCTTGTACACTTAGATACACTCATCTCCCAGAAATGTTTTCTTCATGTGCTTCTGTGACTTTTCAATGAAGAGCAGGTCCTGTTCAATGTTTTTGGCCTAAATTATGTTCTTTTGTGTCACAGACCAACAAAAATGTTTATGGCCAGAATCACTGGCACTGCTACGAGTCCCTCAGTAGTATTTGTGGCAAATCAGTGAGACACCAAGTGTCACACTGCAGGCCCTGGACAGCCTATCAGTCACTGTAAGACAAACAAGTTTAAATATTGGAGCTCTGCCAAACACAGTGCTTCAATAAGAATCTCAAATGCCTATGTTTCGGCATGGCAATCATGGCAGTGACTCTCAAACTGTACAAGTAAAAAAAATAGTAGAAAGGAATCTTTTCTTCTAAGCTCCTAAGTACAGCACAGACAATTTAAGAGGTATCAACTAGCATTTATCCTACAGTACTATACTGTGGGGAGACTTAGAAAGAAGCTGTGGTAGACTTGCAACTGTCTATTTTGTAAGGACTAAGCTGGAACTGGACTGGGATGTAAGTCATAACACTGTCACCCCTGAGTGAACTTGCTCACATGAACTTGCCCATCAATAAAGACAATTCAACCACTTGTTTTCTCTTTCAGGAAATAAAGAAAATAATAAAGTAGACCTGGGCTGTGAAGGCTTACAGGGCCTCAGCTGCATCATTTGTCAGTTCCTATTGCAGAAATACTCACACAATCACTGAAGCATTGGTTGGAGTCAATATCTAGATGTCAGTCAGTCCACTCTTCTGTTTAAAACAAGAATTATCATCATTCCTAGTTCATTACATCTATCACCAGCTTTCATTGACCTTAAGTAACAGTAGAGCTATGGGGTTGCTTAGTTGAGTGTTGAAAAGCAAATAAGTCCACCCTCTCTCTACGTAGCTTCTTTCAGTGTTGCACTGCCCTGCTTGTGAAGAAATTCATCCTAATGTCTCATCTGAAAATTCAAAGTCAGAATACATGTTCCTTGCCCCTCGTTAGGTTCTCTGCCACTGCCATGAGGAGTCTGTGTTTCCCCTGCAATATCTGTAATATCAAATTTGTGGACAACACTGAGCTGGGTCAGGCTGTTGATCTGCTGGAGGGTAGGCAGACCCTGCACAGGGCCTGGGCAGGCTGGATCAATGGGCCAAGGCACGAAGTTCAACGAGGCAAAGTGCCAAGTCCTACATTTTGGCCTCAACAACCCCATGCAGTGATACAGGCTGGGGACAGAATGGCTGGAAGGCAGCCCATTTCAAAAGGTCCTGGGGGTGCTGGTTGACACCAGCTGAACGTGATCCAGCTGGCCAAGAAGGCCAGTGGAATCCTGGCCTGTATCAGCAAGAGTGTGGCCAGCAGGACCAGGGCAGTGACTGCCCCCTCTACTTAGCACTGGTGAGGGCACACTTTGAGTTCTGTCCTGTTCTGAGCCCCTCCGTTTGGAAGGACATTGAAGTGCTGGAGCAGAGAAGGGCAACAGAGCTGGTGAAGAGTCTGGAGTACGTGTCCTGTGAGGAGCAGGGATTGTCTAGCCTGGAGAAGAGGAGGTTCAGGGAGACCTTATCACTCTCTACAACTCCCTGAAAGGAGGTTGTAGCAAGGTGATGGTTGGCATCTTCTCCCAGGCAACAACTGAAAGGATGAGAGGACTTAGTCTTAAGCTGCACCAGGTGAGGTTTAGGTTGGACATCAGGAAGCAATTCTTCACAGAAAGTGTGATTAGATATTGGAATGGGCTTCCCAGAAAGGTGGTGGAGTCCCTGGAGGTGTTTAAGGAAAGACTGGATGTGGCACTTAATGCCATGGTCTCACTAATTTGGTGGTGTTAAGTCATAGGTTGGATTCAATGATCTCAGATCCAACCTAATCGATTCTGTAATTCTGTGTTTCTCTGATCTCTTTGTGTAGTTGTAGTCTGCTACTCAATTCCCCTTTAGCCCTTCCTTTGCCAGACAAAGAAGTACAACTCCCTTAGGTTTTCCTCAAAGCTCATGTAATTTATGTCCCTGCCCATCTTTGACAGACATTTCATAGACCCCCTCCAAATGTTAACATCTCTCTTGAAATGTATGTGGGTTCCCAAAAGTATACACAGTAGACCAGCTATGCCCCACTCCTCCAGCAACAGATTAAGCACAGAATAACCTCCCTTGATCTCCTATGTTTTCCCTGTTTAGCTCTTAGGGATTTGCTTTGATCACGATGGGAGCACATGGTTGGCACATGTTCAGCCTGGCATCAACTTTACTGATTGTTTAAAAGTGTGTTGTATATGACTGCTTACAGTTGATCCTAAGTTCTTCTCCTGGTTTACAATGTAAAAGATCTCTCCTGAATGGACTGGACCTTAGAGGAATAATACTAAGAGAAGAGGGTGACATGTAAGTCACCAGATGGCTTCTGCCCACATGGTATTTTTCAGAGGAGGACTGTCCTGCGCTGCTTTCTTACAAGCTGATCTACTTTAGCTGCTCAGAAAACAGCTGTGGTAATTAAGAACTGTTTACTGATTGAAACCATGTATTATTAGAAGCATTTATAAGTATTGAAAACATAACAATGCTGAATGATCTAGCATCTTCATGGAACAGCTGATATGCCGGTACCATTCTCTGAGATATGTTTTACAGCTGTAAATTGTTATTAAAAGAGTGGGGGAAAATGAGCACAACAGTGGGAACTGTTCCAAGGGCAGTGATAAAGATCTCCTTCCTTGTCTGGAATTGCCCTTTAAGCCCTAGACTCTTAATCAGCAGCAAAAGGAAGCAAAAGCTTCCTTCCCTGACTAGACCTGATTTCAACAAAGATGTGAGAGTGTCTTTCACAAAATGCTCCCGTCACAATCTGTGTAAGAGGTGCTTTAAAAATAAAAATTAAAATAGCTTGGTCGTTCCCTTCCTTCAGTTGTTAGACTAAATAATAAGAGACCAGCACCCTTTCTAATGGTCACTTTTATGAATACAAAGCTGCCCCTGTTTCACTGAGATAAAAAGCACTTCAGCAGTGTGTGTTCTGCTTCTCCAGATACAGTTTATCTTTTTTAGATGATGACATTTATGCAAGTAATCTACATCCAAAAAGTGAAATAGAGCCATTTTTATAGGAAAAAAAAAATACCTAAACTTTGCAGGGAGATGAGTGTGTTCTTAAAATCTTCCCCTCAGTAGAAAAGTTTTCCAGTTTCAGATCTGAGAGGGTATTAGGACTGTTGCCCTAAAGTATAGTTCACACCGTGTCATGTAAAGAGCATAAATTCCTGCCTTACTAGCTCAGGACTGAGAAGGAACACAGGACAGACTGAAAAGCAGAGGCACATCTGTACCTCATTATTAGGAAAGGGCCTGTGGCCTTTCCAATGCTAACAGAGCCCAAAGACAATGAAACATAACTGAATAATGGTGACTAGGCCTGAAGAATGATGAACCCATATGAAATAGGCTTTATGAAAGGAGCAAAGGAAGACTGACAGGAACTGGGGTCAGAAATAGCAAAAGGTAGGCAGCTGCTGAGGCAGAATACCCTCTATGTTTTCAGACAGTGGCTTGACAGGTTGCTTGAATACTCTCCTTTGCTTGAACAGAGCAATGGAAAAATTGCTAAATGTTGGTATTTAAGTGCTTAAAGAACATCCCTGCATCTACATTGAAGGAAGCTTTTATTCTAGGCATAGATAAGAATTTGAGTACTTTCAAAAAGTCCCATTAACCATTTCTGTAAATCATTAAGTGACTAGTGTGGTAAATCACTGGAGAAAGTCTTCCATTGTATAACCCAAGAGGAAAGCTGTTGTGTTTTATACAGGATAATCATTATTCCAAATATAATGAGTCATGCTGTAGATCTGTCATGGAGAGCTTTGAACTCATAGCAAAAAGACATAATTCATAGCACTTATAATTTGGAATATTTACTTAGGATTGCATGTGGCCATGGCTTTATGGAGAATAGGAAATGTCACTAAATCTGCTTAGTCAAACTGACTGTATTGTACTAAGTGTTGCTCTCACATTTATTTTCCCTTTTCCCAGCAGAGTCTCAGTTCAGAACTAGAGCCCTGAAACTGCTTTTCCCAAAAGGAAAAGATATTCTCCCTTTGTATGCCTGTCCTTGTTTCTTTTATGGCCTCTGGCAGCTTCAGAAACCTGTCCCACAGAAGACAAAAGAGCTGTAGTTTCTGGTGTATGACTGATGAAGCAGGCATGTAGGTATGTCTGTAAGAGTTGGGGAATGGAGATGAAACATATTCCAAGTGCTTCTATCTGGGGCACAGTTGAATATTATGCTAAATTAAGTTTGCTGACAAGTACCTCAGACCAGTCTATGAAACCTCTTTTCCTCTTCAGGTTTGCTAGCTTTGATGTTCTTATCTGCAGTGCTTTCAAAATGCAAAGGCTACCCAGAGAACTTCAACATCTGAAGTTAAGTGTGAATTTAAACCTGTATAAATACCCTCTTTTTCTCTGAACAAAAAGAAAGTCTTCAGTATAACTGAAGTCTTCAGTATAACTATCTCAATCTTACAAATATGGGTGAAATTTGTGGATTTGCACAATCTGCATTTTTGTTCCAAATAAGTTGTCTTAGTTTACAGCTGATATTCATGTTGAGTGCTGAAGAAAACACTTTACTTCAATATTAATTGGAGTGAGTCCAAAAAATATGTTTCAACTAAAAAAAGCTGACAGTTTAAATTCCTGACCCAATTAAAACTTTTAAATTAAGCATGTTGGCCAGTGCAATATGTTAATTTTCCTTGCCATGTTGTGTAAGATGCTTTAAGCAGGCTGTGCTGTTCAGCTTAGGCAGAGACATATATACAGACAGGGTATGCATAACTCCAAGGAAACCTCTCCCATCTGTTTGTGGGGTTTTTTTGCCCTGCAGCTTTAAGCCAACTCCCAAATTGCAGAAATGGGATGTTTGACAGGCATTGGGAGTTAGCATGGAAAGAGCAGAGACAGAATGAGTGAGTGGGACTGCTTTCAGCTGGAAACTAGAAGCTGCAGGGTTTACAGGTGGCTGTGGGATGTCCTTTGTTGACTGGTCATGCAAATTGGATCAATAGGACAGAGCTGATAGCGGGGCTCCAAAGGGCAGTGGTTTCAGTGAGTACAGGAACAGGGCTGACAGTGATGCTTCCTGCACAAGGGTTGTGTTGTTGCTGTGGGTTTCAGTCTGAGTTAGATGCATGAATACAGATGTCACTAGGAAAGAATTCAAAATGTTCAGGTTGCCAGAGGTTGTGAAAGAAATTAACAAGGGGTGATAATGTGATTGGTCACATGTTTGTTCTCAAAGTACTTTTTCCCAGGAAAGCACTGGATCATTCAGGCTGTGCAGAGCTGAGGGTGCCCATGATGGTTTTGACTATCCAAAGTTCAATATCATGTAACGCTCAGTTCAGGGTAATAATCATGAATTATGGGGTTTCTTATCCATGTGTCCAATTACTATTCATTAGCTTTGGGTTTGGGAAGGGTTTTATATGAAAATAGGGACATATACAAGTGAATGTGTGCTGGCAGGGGGCCACAGTTTGTCCTTACTTTTTGAAATTTTAAGAAAAAAAGTATGAAATTACCCCTTTCTCCACAGAAGCTGATGCATTGCACAGACATCATTGGGTGAAGGCAGAGCCAGGCTGCAGATATGGAAATGAAGGGGAGAGTCAGCTCCTAGATTTAATTTTTAATGATTGGATTCTAAGCTAAATTTAGAGGGCCTTGTTTATTGCAGGCTGTTCTGATACTGTCAAAGAATCAGTTAACTGCTACAAACAGCTTCGTATCTAGGGTTTTATATAAGCTCCTGTTTACCAAACGCTTCTATTTGTCAAATGCAATTTCAGTTGAACTTCCTTGGGATATTTGCCTAAGGAGAAGTGGGTTTTGAGTATCAACTTAAATATTTGTTGTTTCTATGACCAATGCCATGGAAAAAGGCATAGTTCTGTTGATAGAAATTCAGTAAATTGGAAAAGATTAAAGGAAGAAGAATAAAGAGGATGTTATGAAGTATCAACAGGGATCAGAGAGGGGAGAGAGGATAGTAAAGGACAAGGAGTGGTGAGGATGTGGACAGACAGCAACAGAAAAGGTCTACAGAAGCAGGATAAAAAAAAAGTATCAGTAGGGATTGTGAGGAACTAGAAGGGATTGGACTCAACTATCTGAAAAGGCTCAGCAGAAGTCATATGTGTCTCCTCCAGTGACCTGCCTGAGCAGAGAGGAGCAGTGTACTGTGATTACTGTTGCCTCAAATGATAGGGGTCTGTGCCATGATATTAAAAATCCAGCTGGGTCGACAGGCATCTCTAGAATTGTCTTTTATAAGAGCTGGAAAAGAGCTTGAAAATTACTGCCTATGAAAATATTAAGACTTTAAAATCAAATTCTTGTCAGCCATGCCAGAAATAGTTACTTGTACTGTTGAAGGTGATTGTCTGTAACTTGCATTATCATACTTTCTAAATAGAGCATAGTATGACTTTTTTCCCCCATCACTGTCTTCGAGGGTTTGGCTTACATTATGTCACCTTTCATGACTCTCAGGGGTTTGTTCAATATATTGAGAAGTATTAATAACACATTTTGGAAGCACTGCTAGTATTTTCAGAAGACTAATGATTCCTTATTTTGTGACACAAATCTGACCCTAATTTCTTTACTGAATAATATCTTGAATTGAACTACAAGAAGACATTAACTGTTTGAAATAAGCTGGAATTTGCTGTTTTCCTAAGAGAATTCATCTTTAAAAAAGGAAAGTCATTCATAAAAAAAGTAAATGTATCTCATTAAATGACTGTTTCAAAAGTTAATTTGATGTTTTTAGACTACCATGTTCTGCAGGTATATCAAAAGATCTAGAGAGCATGTAGGGATTTAGTAAAGTACCAGCTTAAAAACAAGCTAAAGGATCCTTAATGTCTCAGCTTTCTCACTTATTAATGCGTATTTTTAGTGACTCCCTGTCTTTTAACTAATTAAAACAATGTATTAAAGCTATGTATAGTTGACATTCACCAAATAACATGTGTAACATATTGAAATTAATAAAAGGGGAATTGCTGATTAATAGTTTATAAATTACAAAAGGACACATCTCTTAGTTATATAAATTATTCTTTAACTTCAAGGCTGCTAATGTTGCTAATATAGGCCATTGTTGAATGCCTGCAACAAAGTTTTTAGTACCTCCGACTTTCATTAGTACAAAATCCTTGAGTGGTTCTTAATCACATTGTCAATTTTTAAGCAGCTTTAAGACACCAAGAGAAATTACTCCTTTTAAACCCAGTAAGTCCTGACCTGTAGTTCTTAACCTATCCCTCCTTAGACACAACCAATGTGTAATTTTTAATGGGTGCGCATGCAAGTTCTAAATTCAAATTCAGCATCCCTACAGAGAATGGTTTCAACCCCCACCATCAGTCTCAGCCCCACCGTCACTGCCCTAGAGGTACAGAACTCAAAAAGGGTAAATATGGAACGCCAGGAATTTGTTAAATTGAACCAAAAGTCAGTCAATCTTTGCAGGAAAAGAAAGTTAGGGTAGAAGTGCATACTGGAACGCAGCAGTGCACCACCTGTTAGGAAGGCTTGAATAAGGGTGAAAAGGAAGCAAGCATGTCTAATCAAAACAATAAGTAGATTGTTAGGATAAGAAGGCATCTTTCAAAAAGATGGAATTGTATCTAAACGAGGAAAAGACAAAGGATTTTAAACTCTGGCAGATTAATTGTATAAATGCAATAGTGCATGTCAAAACAGAGCTCAAGGAACAATGAGCTAAAAGGATCAAATGAATATTAATTTTTTTTGCAGACATATGAAAAGCAGGAAGCATCCTAGAGAGGTCGCAGAGCCAAATGGTGCTCATGGCATTGAAGGAGCACTGAGGGAGAAAGAATACTTCTGAGAAGCCAAACACATTTTTTAATTATAAATTGGAGATCCATGTTAGATCCTTTTGGAGAGAGAAGATATTCCTCAGAGAGTACATCTGACTCATGTGGCTAGAGAGGGCAAAGAAATATTGACAATGGAAATACTAACTAATGATGGACAGTGTTTATACCTGGGCTTTAAGAGAAGTCCAGGATAAAATTATTGAACTGACAATGGTAATGTGTAGCCACTTTATTTAAAAGTATTTTGGTACGTGATGACTGGAATGATGGCAGATATTATACCAGTTTCTAAAACAGGTTCTGGGGAGAAGAAAGGAAGCCACACATCTGTATCACAACATTTAAACCAAACAAGTTAGTAAAACTCAGAAATAATTTAATTGATGGACACGTGAATATATGCGGTTGGTGTGGGAAGGTGGCTGGTTCATAATTAGTCAAGACGGTTTCCTTCAAAAGCTCTTGGGAATCCAAAGAGCCATGGGGTAAGATATGGATCCATACAGGCTTTCAGAAAAGTCACCAAAGTCTGTGGGTGTCCATGCTCAAATCTGTGCTACCTAAATGACAGGAGAAGACAAGGAAGACACCGAGTAGGAAGTGAAAGGATTTACAGAGGATTTGTGTTCTTTCAGGTGGTAAGGATGAAGACAACAATGAAGAAGAATAATGTAACTTTCTGAAACTAGTGACTGGAAAATAGAATGTTAGATGAAATTAAATGCAGGTAAAAGTAAGGTGGAAAAAGTCTTTTTTGCATAAATAATGGATGCTGCACTGACCAGTGACATTCAGGAGTGAAGCCTTTGGATTATGAACAGCAATTCAATGGAAAATGTACAGTTCAATGTCTATTCAATAGAGTTCAAAAAAGGCAAAATGAAAGGCATGATTTAGAAAGAAATGAAAGACAAATCAATAGCATTATTTTGTATGCATAAATGCATTGTTCACCCTCAGCATTAATACTGCATGCAATTCTACCTCCCTTATCATAAAAAAAACCAAAAACAAACAAACAAAAAACACACCAAAAAAACAAACCAAACCAAAACAAACCACAAAAATAAATAAAAAACCCCATGAGAAACCCCTAAAACTACATAAAATCATAGAATATGCTGACTTAGAAGGTTCTCATCTGGATAACTAAATCCATCTCCTGGCTCTGAGAAGGACACTGCAAGAGTCACACCTTGTGCCTGAGAGCATCAACACTTTTTGAATTCTGTCAGGCTTGCTGCTGTGAACACTTCCCTGGGGAGCTATTCCAGTGCTCAACCACCCTCTGGGTGAAAAACATCTTCCTAATATCTAATCTAATCCTAAACCTAACCTAAACCTTTACTCAGCTTCATGCTTTTTCCTCAAGTCTGTCACTTGTCATGTAAGTGAAGAAATTGGTGCCTGCCCCTTCTCTTCCCCACATGAGGAAGTTGCAGACAGCAATGAGATGCCCCCTCAGTCTCCTCCAGGATGAAGAGACCAAGTGACCTCAGCCATATGGCTTCCCCTTAAGACCCTTTACTACCTTCATTGCCCTGCTTTGGACACTCTCTTAAGAGTGTAATGTCTTTTTCATATTGTGGCGCTCAAAACCTTATACTGTACTCAAGGTAGGCTGCAGAAAAAAAAAAGTTTGACAAAAACTGGAAAATCTTTTCAAAGAAGATAAACAAGGATGACTGAGTACATGCCAGAGCCATAGCCACTGTAGGGTTTCCCAATTTGAAAAACAATGGGTTTATAAGGCAATGTGATAGAGGCCTTCAGAACCATACATTGTGTAGATATAATGGTAAAGACAGCAAGCTTTCTGTATTTTGCAGTGTATGGCAGGCTTCTAGACAGAACTGAATCCAAAGCAAATGGAAGAAGGCAGGTTTTGGTACAGCTGGTAGCAGACTTGAAGAACTCCATTCCAAAGAATGTTGTGGATACTTAAATCTTGTGTGAGTTGAAAAGGATAACTTGGAAGAAAGATCTGTTTAGGGTTTTTAAATGGACTAAACATGCTAACTTGATTATGCCTAGACTATGTCGATCTAAAAATATGTGGTGATTAGGAGAGTATTTGAGATAAGTCTTGTGCCTTATACTTGCTCTTCATCGACATCTGTTTATTGCTGTTGTTGAAGAGAGGTTATGAAAAAGGAAACTGCTCTGTATTGGATTCTCAATGAGCATACCTCACTGTAGGCTTTCCACTGGGATTGTTCTAGAAGGATAAAATAGATTGCTGTGATAAGCCTCACTTATTGGGAGACTTTAATGAATGATCTGCGCTGAAACAAATTTAATCTGTGGTTTATGAAGAATAGTCTTAAAACTAGAGAATAATTCAGGAATATGCTTTATTGTGGTCAAGGCTGCCTAGAGTTTGATAGAGTTGGATGTGCTTAGTAGTCCAAAATAGAAATGATAAGCATTATTTAACCTTTGCACATTGCTTATCATTGCTGAAATCACCATCCTCCTCCAATCACAGGTGAAATTGGATCAGCTACATGGTGACAGACAACTTTATTTGAGTCAGGATTTGATTAAGAACATAAGGAGAAACAACACTGATATTAGAAGGCCATCTAACATCTTGCCTATGACTGAAGTCAACTGAGAAAGATAATAAAGCATAAGGGATAACGTCTTTAAATAGTTAGATCTGCCCTTAGGAAAATTCCTATATGGAAACTGCTCCACGTGTTTTCTTTTCTCTACATCTCTTCCAGTTCTCCTGCATATATTTTGAATGATAATGGATCTGTATAAAGTATTTTACATGTAGGGTTACATTTAGCAAGAGTATTTAAACATAGAATTATGTATAGTGACATGATACCTTCTGCCTTGTTCCCCATTCCTTACTTAGAATTTCCTAATATGTGTTTGGTTTTGTGATTGCTGTTGGATACGGAGTTAAAGTTTTTGAGGAAGTATAACTCCTAGATCTTGTTACTGCATGGAAACTTTTATTTCCTATAGTAATGGGTGTATAAATTTAGGATTGCTCTAAATTTATCTGAATTTCATCTGCTATTCTATGACCTAGTAAACCTCATAACATCTTTCAGCTAGACATTTCTCTTCATTTCCTCAACAAATAGCCTTATAATGCAATTTTCTTGTCTTGTCCTTTGTGTGTCCCTTCGCAGTGACCTGTAATGAAAGATACCTCCAAAGAGAATACATGTTTGCAGTCCTGATTTATTTAATTTAGCCCTGACTCTGCTATTAATCCCATGCTTTCATAGTGGACTCTGTCAGAGGTATTTCCTCTCTGGACATTATGCTATGAAACAATAAGCACACATGTAATGTAAAACAATTCCATTTATCATTGGTTTCATGCTATGCTTTTCTACGGTAGATCAGCAAGTGCTCTGAAATAGTTTCTTTGTGGGAACCCAAGGGCTATGTTACTTAGGGTTAAGATCGTGACTGCTATGTTAAGGAAGGAAAAGCTTCAATGGAAGCCTGAGGCATTTTCTACAGAAGTTAAATACATTTTATAAGAGCATTGTTGGCCAAACTCCTTCAGGATCACAATGCAAACAAAATGAACTGGCTGCTGCTCGATACTGTGTTTCTCACCGCACGATAACATGCTATTGTAGTGAACTGTGAGAAGAAAACAGTATTTAACATGTTTGTTACTCTCCTCCATAAACTTTTATGATAAATGGCATTTGACACCATCAGAGGAAAATAAATGCTGGTGCAAAGCAAACCTAACACAGAATCAAATGGAGACCAGTATACAGATGAAATATTGTCCCTTATGACTGGCATATTAGCCACAGCCTCAAGGCAGCCCAAATTTATTGAAATGAGCTACAATCCCCCACAATCTCTCCCACTGACAATACTGATTAGGTGAATTCTTGGTAAAAGGGGTCTAGGGTGTAAAACTTGTCAAACACCAACCAGGTTAAAAAGTTCAAAATTTATTCTCTTTTTACCACAGACTTCTTACTGCCAGACCAAACTGGTGTAAGTTTGTGCAGGAAGGGGACTGGGAACATGTGGCTGGAGAAAACAGGGGCACCCATAGCAGCTGACATCCTGTAAGTTCTCTCTCTCCATCTATATATGCCTTCTTTTCTCAACATATTCTTGACATATACTGCATGTTAGCAGAAGTGTTCTTACTTTGGTACATTTCTTCCTTCTGCCATTAATTTGAAATCAGCAGGAGATAATTTCTTATTTTGTGGATAGATAACATCACTAAGTCTACTAAATTAATTTTTGTGACACAGAAGTTTTTCAAATTTGTGTATAAACAAGGGGAAGATACTGTCCTTTTCCATTTGTAAAATTAAAGAACTTCATTAGCCTTGATGTATTTTCCTTTTTGCTACTTTTGCTACTAACATAATATTATACATTTCTTATTTTTTGTAAGAAACATATAATAATAATTTTAGAGAGCAGTAATTACCAGGGGGCTAGCAGTCCTATTTTGGTGGTTCTGCATTGCAAAGGTATCACTTGCAAGTAATGGGAGAGAAATTTCACTTGTGAAACTGCATTCTCAGCTCAGTGATGATGTATAAGGAATAAAAGAACAGGTCTACCATGGCTAAAAACCCAGTTTAACTATAGCCAGAGATGAAACACAAGTCATCTGTTTGTTTCATTCTTCCTGTGTTGAACTTTTTGAATTTGTCATAAATAACTGCAAAGAGCATAGGCAAAAAATAATTTAGATGATTCATCAAATGGTCACACTATTTAACATCATTTTTTCCTGGGCTATAGAACTTTGCTTCTCTTTAACTTCTGCTTGGCCTTAAATCCTGAGATCACAGGCATTGTGAAACTGTAAACCAGAAGATTTTCATTAAAGGTGACTGTTTAACTGTTGTGTCATGAGCAATTAAGTAACCCGGGAATAAGCTTTGTGCAGAAATTCTGATAGCAAGCATAATAAAGACTGGCTTCTTTCATCAATCCATGGAACAGAAATGTAATCCCTGTTAAAAAAAATTATAAACTTGACATCAAAAAGGAAAACTAATAAAGTATAGTTTCACAATGAGTGAGGGAATTGGAATTTCTATTTATCTTTTGCTTCTGCCAATGGTTTTTGGTATCACATTGGATGAATGGCTCACTTTATAGAGAAGTTATACACAGTAGTGGGACAATGACAGAATCATAAAATGTTTTGTGTTGGACAGGACTCTAAAGATCATGGGCCAGCATACCCTCTGCCATACCAAATTGCTCAAAGCCCCATCCAGCCTGGATAGTCTCAGTCTCATCTGTTTCTTTACACTCATTCTCTTCACTTGTTGCTCCATTTTCCTCTATTTTAAGTTAATCTACTTCAGGTCTTGCTTTGGAAAATGTCTTGTTCCTTGTCCTCATGCTCTCCATTCCTCAAGCAATGGTGCCCCAGCCTCCCAGTCTGGGCTCAGCAGCACTTCCTCAGGACTGCCCACCAGGAGCCACAGGGGGAGGCTCCTATGTTGAACTCATTTGTTAAATACTGGAATGTACTTGCTGATGAATAAAACACACCTGAGCCAAGCTGTGTTTCACTGAGAGAGGTTTTCCATAAAGAGCAGCCACTTCTAAAGGAGTCCCGTGTTCCCTGCATCTCACTGATAACAGTGTCCTGCTGTTCTGGCCAGGGATCCCTGCAGTGCACAAGGCAGGATGTGCTGTGGCCAGCCTGGAGCTATGAGGCTGCTCTGTCCAGCTGGCTGGGGGGTCAGCCTCAGCTTCTATCCTTGGGGACCCTATTTCCAATCAGTTACAAAGCTTGAGGAAAGAAAACATTTATAGAAGTCTGTCCACATATACTATTGTAAAACTTTATTTTTTAAAAGTGGTAAGTTTTCCCTCTTAAAAGCCACATCAATAAAAGTAATATTGCTTAGAAAAAAAATACGTTTTGGTTCTCTTTTGCCATGTGAGAGTGAATAAGCCTTGGGACTTATTACCTGGTTAATTCTAGAAGAAATTAAAGATTTGCATTTTCTTCCTATAAAGGAGGGTTGATTTTCTACATCCTAGGCATGGTGCTATTTGCATGGTTTACAGTGGGAGTGCCAATGTACCAGACATTCTGAGTAGAGCCCCTTTTCAGAACTGCTGCCCATCTGATAGGTGTAAAATGAAATGAGGGAAATTCTCTCTCCCCAAAAGAGTCTGTGTAGCCTCCAGCCTTGGTATATGAAAATTTCTGCTTTGCCATGCGTAGTTTTAAAGAGGTGAATGTAAGTGACAGGAAGAAACTCAAGCAGGCCTATATGGATTAACCCTGGTAAGCAACACTGGACTTTGCCTAGTTGGGATTCACTGTTTTCTGTAGTATCTATTTAGCAGAGGCCACAAAAGTTTCTCACCAAGCAATTTCCATCCAGCATGGTAATTTATGTAAACTGTAACATACTGTGAAACATTGCATTCTGAAAGGAAAACAATCTCTCTATGTAAAAAGTATAAACAGCCAAACTTACTTTAAAGCTTGTACCTTGTTTGTGGTGTGAGCTTCACCTATATGAATTTCATCTCTGGCCACTGAATCTTGGAAGGCCTTTCTTTCATGAGCTCTCTATCAAATCTTCATAACAGCTTTTGTGACTCTTAACCTTGTTTCAAATAAGCAAACACAGAGCTCATATTTTTTACCCCTCTGGCTTTTACTTGTGTGTTTGACCCTTCTTTTTTCGCTCTTAGCAGCTTCTTCCAGTGCTTAAGATTTTTGTGTCATCAGTCTTTATTTAGCCCATAAATTCCAACCAGGAACTTTTTTTACCTGTTGCCATGTATTAACACTGCTGTCTATAGTCAAATTTTCATTATTAAAATAAATATTGTTGTGAAACCCAACAATAATTCTAATAGCAATGTTCTGTGATTAGCCTAAATAAGTATTCTGAGTGTTTTTTCCAAGTTTGCAACATTTTAGGCTTTTTTTTTTTTTTTTCAGTAGTCTTATCTGATTTTTAGTCCTGAAGTACAGGTCTTTTCTAAGGATTTTCATAATGCTAAATTAAATATATATATATGAACTTTACCTCCAAACCTGAAGTCAGTGAAGTCGAGGAAGATATTTATTTACATAATACTTTTAGATAAGTAAAAGAAGAACCAGTGCTTCCCTATAGTTGCGTCTCTGTATGCCTTGGTCCTTTTCAACACTGATAAATCACATTTGCTCAAGTTTCATATCGGAACTACTAATGATGGCAATTTTTTTAAGTTTTTCCATTGAAGCCTTTTAGAGGTCAAAGTACATGATCAGCTGATGGTCAGGGAAGTGTGTTCTTAGCCAGGTATTTTGTAAAATAGTAACATTTTGTGAAGTTCTTATAAACTGTGATTTGTGCTCGCATTACAAAGTTAAGGTTAAAATTACTCACTAGAGCACTTGTTTTACTAAAACTGACAAGAAGTATTTTAGATATGGCATTACTTTTGACATGTCAACAGCAGAATATACTCCAGCATTTTTTCTCACCTAGTTATTGGATACAGATCCTATAAATCATTTACCAACTTGATAGCATAGGTGAGTTGTCTTTTTGATAGGAAGGTTTACTCAGATGTCATTTATATCAGAGAATTATTGGGAAGACCATGAGCCACTAACTCCAGATGCTGTGCATGTGCCTACCTCTAGGTCTGTAAAAGTTTATGAGTGTTTAGTTCCTCCAGTCCTGTTCGTGTAAAGTTCTTATTCAAATTTTGAATGATAGAAGGAAAAGCACAAATCATTTATGCCTTCTCAAGGCTCCTGTGTGACAGGCTTTCTATGCTGAAGCCACTTCTGTACAGACAGTAGAATGTAGACCTGACTGAACTACCCATAAACTGGTTAGTATGGCATGTGAGTAGCAGAGCAGTGTAGGACTGCGCTGGGCAGAAAAAGCATTAGTTGTTCCATTACTTGGGCAGCTTTTCAAGTGCAGGTCTCAACACAGGTCACATCCTGTAGCTTGTTGTCCAGGCTAGCACAGGAGGTTACAGCAGTGTTCCCAGTGATGTCCACTTTGATTTTTCAGTTGAGCAATTCCAAATCTCAAACTGTTGTGTTTCAGGTCCACTGGCACTGAACACAGGGCAAGGCCATCATCAGGCACTGAAGAACGGTGTAAGGAGCCATAGAAATGCTTGAGCAGACTGATGTATCCACACAATGCAGTGGGGCAGCTGTGGGATCAGTGTAACTCCTCTGGAGTGGGACCGACAGGAAGAAAAGCAAGTCTGTTGCTTGAACATGAAGCCTCTTGGATCTCAAGCACAGAAATGCTCTGACCCATAAGCACTGCTTCCTTTTCTGGAGACTGGCTCTAGGATACAAATGCCAAACTCCATCATACACTTCCATGCCCTAGGAGAGCTTTTGTACAAAATTTCAGTTCCCTCAGTCCATGCCTTGCATTAGCTTAAAGGCATAAAAGTCACAAATATAAATTTACTGCAGATCCTTGTCAAGTATAATAGAAGAATGTCTTGTCAGACATTTCCCATTTCCCATAGTAAAGGAAATCAGATACAATACGAACCTCTTATCTACCTTCTGCAAAACCTCATTATAAATACTTTTTTGTCGTGTTGCCCTAATAGTATTAAATAGTCTTAACATTCACTCCTTGAAATGTTTTTCAGCCTTCCAGTTGTGTAGCATTCTTTTTGAGAGAGGATGACCAGGCCAGGTTGCACCCCCAGTTTAAGGAGAGTTGACTCTGGCTCTGTTTGCCCTGTCCTCTGACATCTGACATTTTTTTAGCTTTGCACCACTGATCTGTCATCACAGACTGTCATCACGGTGTCCTTGAAGCAGAAGTGGCAGCCAGGTGCCCTTCCTGCCATGATTTACAAAGCTGCAGGCAGGAGTCTGGCTGTGGAAGCTGCATGGGATAAGGACCAGGGCAGCCTCCTGCCCTGCAGGACAGAGATAGCTGGGTTTCAGCTAGAGCATTAGAGGGGGAAAGCTCTTGTTTCCCAAAAGTAGCTCGGGAGGTGGTTTCTGGAGGAAGTGGGGCTGTGGTAGCATCAGAGAGCAAAGTATGCCCTGTGCAGTGCTGGAATGATTGTTCTTGTGTATCTTGCCTTTGCAGAGCCCGTGTGGCAGGTGTGAGTAGTGTAAACCTTGTCTACCAGTCAGTACTAAAATTAGTTTCTCAGCTTCTTTGTCCATTTACTTACTGATGCCATGTCTCACATCTCTTCTCATGACTTTCACATTACTTGAAAAATGCTGCTATCCTTCAATTGTCTTCTTCTCTGCTCACGCAGTGATAATAAGCACTGGAGCAGACTGCCTAGGGAAATTTTGGAGTCACCATACCTGAAGGCTTTTAAAGTGCTGGGTTAACAGTTGCACTGGCTGATCTTAAAGGTCCTTTCCAAACAAAATGGTTAATGACAGAACTCTACTGCAAAATGGCCACATAGAGGAATCAGAAACAGGGGCAGGCTAAAAAAGAGGGCTTTAGAAATATTGCCCAGACATGCAGAGGTGGGGTTAAGAAAGCAAAAACTCCGCTTGAACTGGCCAGGCCATCAAAGTCAAGACAAAGAGCTTCAGCCTCTGCATAAGCAAAAAAAGGCCCAACAACACGTGGGCTCACTGCTAAGCAGGGTTCTTGATTTCATGGCCGCAAAGATGGAAAATTAACAATTTGCTTCTATATTCTGAATTATAAAAATAAATCTTAGCCCATTAAATATCACTAATATACATAGATGAAGAAGTTCTTTAGGACTGGATAACTGTATGTTCACTTGCTGGCATATGGCACACATGTTTTTAGCACATGACTCTTTCCTGACTGAAATTTAAATTCTTAAGGTCACACAGCTTACAGTACTAACATTTGGTTGATTCTGTTTTGTTCTCAAGGATAGGCAAAGTGAGAGATGTTTTTCAAAGACACCTTTTCTCTAGAAATGAAAGAATATAATATATTTTCAAATTAAGTATTGTATGTCTGTTGCTGCAGAAAAAAAACTTGAAAAAAATGTGATGAATGGGAAGCTAAAAGAAAAAAGAGTCCAAATTACTACATGGTTCTTGAAAGATAAGCTCATCACCTGGATTTTGAGGATCAAATAAATATTTTTGATTAATAGTTTGAATTGTCTTATACAAAGCTGGATTATATCAAGAGACAAGCTTTCATTAGTTGTTGTGACATCTGCTGCAAAAGGAAAATTACAAAGTAAAAGTATCTTTGCTAAGGCTCCTTTAAGAAGTGTTCTGTTGAAATGTTTTCTGATTCCCTTTTAGTATTGGGCAACATGTCGTGTTTGTGGTTATGACTTCAACATAATGAAGTATAAAATATCTGGATGTACTGCAATAAAAAGCATAATTTCTTTCCTCATACTGAGGTAGAACTGACAATTATTGTGAGATGCATGGAAGCATTAGTTCCTTTTAAATACAAAATAACAGCTTCGTGGCACTGTGTCCCAAGGCAAGGTCAGAAAATTCAACAGTGTTAGAGGTAGTAGAAGATAGACCACTGGAGCCCTAGTTCTGCATCACACAGTAATCCCTTCTGGGTTGCTTAAAAAAAACAGGAGAGTGCTTTGACACTTAGAAAGCTAATATTAGAAGAGTTGCTGATCTAAGAAAATCCATCAATGATTTATTACCACAGTTCATTTAAGTGCTGAATTTATAATGTGTCAGTTAATGAGAAAGATGGACTTAACCATCCTCCCATCCCCAGCCAGTGTGCAGGAGGTCAGCATCCCCCATGCACTGATGGTTTACAGCAGCAGTTCATGCAGAATTGGGTGACTAACAGCATGGAGCAGATCCAGACTCAATGGACATGATGCACATTTCCTTCAGCCTCTGCAGCTCTTTGCCAGTACACTTCAATTACGATTTGCATCATCACTGCAAGTCCTGTCTTTCATGTTTCCTGAGCAAAAACAGCCATTGTTTGACACATGTACAAAGGACTGGAAACAAGTCCCCTAATATTATTTTTAATACCGTTGTGTTGAGAATGAGAGTAGCCTTGTTTATCCAGTAAGAGATTTAATTTGCAAAACAAGACTGGAACATTTCTTCTGACTCACCTGTTTTGTACCACCCATCTTAAGTGTTTCCTTTGCATTCCCTTTATGAATACCGTCTGTTCTAAATAAAAAGTAAGTCAGGATGCTGTGTTTATATTCAAGTTCTTTAGTGCATTTGGATACTACCATATGGTTTTATTTAATTTCTAAAAGGAAATTCCTTCAAGGTCCACCTGTGCAACAGCTGACTAGGAAACCTGCAGAGCTATTACAGTTCCCAAATAAGTTACTTCCTGCCCAGATTTTAGAAGAATTCCAAACCTGCAGAGGGGGTGTGCTTTTGACCAGTAGCTGATTTTCCACTGTCTCCTAGCTTAGCCACTTGAAAAAAACCCCAAATAAACAAGCCAAAAACAAACACCAAAACTTAAACAACGTCATAGGTATTGGAAGATATATGTGAGGGAGGAAGTTCTTCAGGCTGGGACCTCCTTTTCATGGCATCATTGGCTAGAACAGCAGGATTGTACCTAATATCAAAACTCCTTGGAATTACTCCTATACAAATGTGGAGGTGGGCTGAGAAAAACAGTATCAAGTTATTAAGTATGGTTTAAATATTACCTGAACAGTTTCTTCTGCAGATGCAGAAGAGAACCTGTAAAGGGTCAGAACCAATTTATAGTAATCTCAGTGCAGGAAGAGTTTTAAGCTAACTTTGTGTTTGCCCAAGTTCAGAGGCCTGGGAGCCAGATGAGCTTTTGGTGCGACTCCATATAGCCACAGGGCTAGAACTGGGTGGGAATGTTTTACCTATAGCACACTAATTTGTGTGTTAAAAATGGTTTGAAATCCACCAAGATGTTGAAGGAAGCTGTCTCAGAATAGCTAATGTGTCTGGGTGATCCTCTAGGCCACTTAGGGTAACTCCTTGTTCCGGTGTCTTCATTTATACCAGAATATGTTATCCCCTCAGGGTGACTGTTCTTGGAAAGAGTGGATTGGGCGGGATATTTCTATTTCTCCCATTTGAAGCTTTTCTGTGTTAATCATTAGATGTTTTGGAAAGCCCAGCCATGAGGTCTGTAACTTGGGGCAGTGGAAACTAAGGTTCAGGTCCTTGCCCCACAGAACATGATAAAAACCATAAGAAGTGGACCATTCCAACAGCAGGGACCAGGAAACCTGCTCAGCATTCACCTGTAGTGTGGTGTCTGTGTTGTGGAGCTGAATCAGACCAAGGAGTAATTTAAACCTTAGCCTGGCTTATTGGCTACTTTAATGTATATTATTTGGATCAAAAGTCTCCCCAAATGAAATTTCCATTGATCTTAACACATTCCCACAACCTTTTCTTAATCATTGGTATCTTCTGTCAGTTCGGCTGGAGAATTCCCCATCATCTATATTGGGTGTTAACTGTGGTGGGGTATAAAAATAGCCAAAGACTCACAGAACCACCTGAGACTAAGAAGAGCTTAAGAGAAAGAGATGTGCTAGACCTGCTGACAGGGAGAAGTAGAAGTGGATCCCACTGGTGGCTTTCCATCTTTTATGGAATCATTTCCCTGAGAGGTGCACCCAGCACAAGGAAATGCAGGAAATGGCACAGTATGACTTTAAGAGAGGGATATGATGGTAGGGAGACCAGAAAGCAATCATATGATAACAACCTGGTAAATGTGAAAAGTAATTGTAGGAAGGCTATGCTCAGAATAATTTCACTTATGCCAAAAAATAATAAAATGGCTAGAAAGTCACTGCCAAAGAAAACTGAGAAATAGAGAGGTTTTCCAGAGGGAGAAGTCAGAGATAGTTTAATTGTTAATCTATTCATAAATTACTTTACTCAAGACAGAACAATTAATATTATCAGTGATGTTTATTTACCTTATCATAATAATAATATTTTGTGTAGCTTAAGATAGTTTTACATTATTAATAATACAGTAATAGAAGAGTCATCTTCCTAGACATTGCCAAGCTGTATTTTGACCTGCTGCTGCCTTCAAATCTTCTTTGAAAAACAGACTCTGAATTTACATCAGAAAACCTTTCCTATTTTATAGAGTGGGTTTGCTACTTGTTGTTTTCTTAAATAATATTCTAGTTTTTGAGCAAACTTTCTGTTCTGAACTTACATGTGCATCATTGCTGTAAATCTCTATTATTATAAATCTCTCATGATACATCATTTTGTATTAATACTTATTTATCTTGCATGTGCACACTTGAAAATTCAACTTATCTTTAAAAAAATACATTATTATGACAGCCTAAATTTTGGGAATTGGGTTCACTGAACTCTTCTGGTTCCCTGGTGATTAACATTTGTGATTTTTCTTTTTAGTTATTGTCCATCTGTTCACTATCCACAAAAACTCTTTTTTCTGGGGGGGAATGGCAAAGTATTGGTGGGCGATGAATGTACTCTCCTTCATACAGTATCACAATCCAGACACTTTTCCAAGTATTAGCCATTTTACAGGTCTTACTGGAATAGTAAATCTCCCATTTGATAATCCCATTAATTAGATAATTTTAACAGGGCAGACTGAATACCTCCCAACAGAATTGTTCTCTGACTAGGGCATGAGTCCAGGATGTCTCGATTACATGTCTGTTTCTGTCAAATTGCTAAACCTCTTTGTGTGTCTCCATTTTCTTGAAATGGAAATAGCGTGTGGAGAGTTAAAGCACATTTAGTATTAGAAAGGGCCTTGAGATCCTTGCATAAAAGATACCATAGAAAATTATAAACATTAGACCCTATAGCTTTTTACCCATGAGGACTATATTTCCAAAGTTGCTATAAAGTTCCAGTTAACTGTGCATATGAATGTGTTTCAGTATGTTCTACAAACAGAAAACAAAAATTCTAAATCTCCTTGAATACATCGGTTCTAGCCAAGCTTATGCCAAACTTGCTTTTGAATTAAAAGGGTTTTGAATTATAATTGTTTTCAATTAAAGGGATTTTTTTTCCAGATATGTGGCTAGAGATGTTGAGATAAGTGAACTGATGTTAGGAAGCGGGAAGCCCATGTAAATTAGCCCAGACAAAGAGCCCCAGGGATGAGCTCCCAGTTTCCCACAGCTCAGAGTGCATTCTTGCAGTGTGCACAGGCAGGTATTTAGAGAGCTGCTCACAAAGATGATCTCACTGGGCCACCACTCACGTTTAATTCCTGGTGTTGCCAGTGGGGCTTGTGGAAATGGGCATGAGGGCTGGCTCTTTCAATTCATGCCTTCAAACCATTGTGTTACACTTAATTTAAAATCCTAGCTGATTTTAGGGAGGATTTGTATCAAAACTGTTCAGAAAAATGCTGAGATATGCGTATCATACCACTGAAAATCACCTTATTTTTACGAACAGTACTCCAGTATGTTAGCTGTAAACCAGTAAAAGCGCCTTATGTTATCAATCAGCTTTAATTTAAATTTGGACAAGCCTTTAGGAAATATAAGAGGTATGAAAACAACAAGCAACTGTAACACCAAGGATACTGGAGACTGCAAAATGTTGATGACTTCAACTGCTGACCTGAGCAGAACAAGCTTAGATCAGGAAGCTGAAAGAGCAGGGGATATGCAAGCTCTATCAAAACCATTTATCAAAATACATTATTGATATCATGCATAAAATATTTAAATTATTGCTACAGTTTTATTTCCCCGTGGGCCAAATCCTGTTGCTATTTTCACAATAAAGAAAGAAAAAAAAATGTTTTTACCTGAATGGGAATAGTAGGATTACAGCATTCTCATGGGGAAATGAGAAGAATGCAGAAACACAAATGCTGGTTATGCATATGGATGTAAATTTGATGGTGAGTGTAACTCACTTTCCCATGTTCTTCTTTGCCATTTGGTATCTGGTGAATATTATTCAAGCCCTAATAGCCCTAGAAAAACGTAGGCTGAATTATTATTTCTTAGGAAATAATCTCTCATGTTTTTGAATTGATCTATTTCCAAGCAGGTCAAGTCCAGAATTGGTTAGCTAATATAAATGCAGATTATCCCCCCCAAACCAGCTTCTTCTCCTAGTGTTTTTTACTAAAATAATGCACTATAAATAATTCAGAGCATTTGCAAGAACATGAAGTGAATTTTGACCTCCCAAGTGTGAATTTAAATTTGCTCCTGGCATGAATAAGAAAACAATTAAATTAATAGCAAGAAAATCACATTCCCTAATTTCAAGTCGGATCTGGACTTTATTATCCCACACAGCAGATGAACTGCCTTAACCACCAAACTGTTCATTCTTCTGGCATGCCTTCCTCATTTCCAACAATACCTCATTCTAGACTGAAAATATAATTAAATACCTCACACTTTTTTCCTCAGTGAGTATTTCAAAAAAACAGTTTGTTCAAATAAAAATTTTGAAGCTTCTTGCAAGTTTTTAATCTGCTGAACAGAACTATTGAAGTGAATCTCTGTTTTAAACCTTTTGGTTACAACATGCCTTGGTTGTGCCTTTGTCCCAAATGCACTTTTTTTTTTCACATTGCCATATGAGGTCCCCTGCTGCTCACCAGTGCCTGGGAGAAGAGCTGGGGTCAAGGGGAAGAGAAGATGCTCAACTTCCCCTGACCTCATCCTGCTCCTGGACATGGATTGAGTCAGCTGGATCCAACTCTGCATCTTCCTCAGCAGACCTCAGAAGTAGGGTAGCTGAGCTTTCAGGCCACTTTGGGTACAATCTGATGGCTGCTTGATTTTTTGTGTTTAATGCCAATCCTCTACCACTTCTTTCCTCTGAACAAGAAGTACCAGAAGTACTGGTGGGAGAGCCGAGCCTGGGGAGGAAAGGTGGTCTGTGGGCACCTGGAACAGCCCCACTCCTGAGACTGTGGGGCAGGGGAAACACTGTGAGCAGTGCCAGACCCACCCTGGGGAAACTTGACAAGAAAAGAGTTTTTTTCCACTCCCTTCCCATTTGTGAGCCCATCATATCAGCCTCTCATGTCAGCCCATACCATAATACCAAGGGAGAAAAGTAGAAGCAGAGAGTTGAGAAAGTCCTTCGTAGTCCCTGTGTTACTGGAAAACTTAGAAAACAACACTGCAAACCTGCAGCCCCTGTTCTATTGCTGTTATTACATGGAATATCTTTGGACTGGACTGATGTTTTCAGCTAATGTTAAACTCCACACTAAAATTCTTATTTCAAAGCAGCAAGATCATATGTGCCTTTGGGTACAAAAGCCTTTGGATCCTGTTGAAATGGAAGAAAAAATAAGAAAAAGGGATTGTTGTTAATACTTTTCAAACTCTGATTAATAACTTGGTTTTCATTTTAACATGCTAAATTCTAAGAAGATCTGTTGCAAAAGATAAGTGACAGCAGAAGAAACGAGAGATTATTAATGGATGCCCATGATCTGCTTGCCTTGTTTTTTAGAGGAATTTTCCAGATGTTGCAGTAGCTGTGCATCAGCTTGCAAAGTTCTTAAATTATTTTCATGTTAATTTATTATTACTTCACCTTTTTATTTTTTGCTTATTACTGCTGCTAGTGTAGTTTCATACTTTCTTTCTACGGAAGATACCCTGGACTCATTTTTCAAATGCAGTCCTTTTGCTTGCCTCAACAGTAATAGATCACAGCTTCCACCAGCCTTTTGAGATAAACACTGATTTCTGCTTTAGAACTTTGGTCCACCTATCACTGAAAAATACTGAATCTGACACATGTAGAGCCCTTGTATTCACACATAAATAATAGGGAGTTTGATTACTCAGTCAGCATGCAGTAATTGCTGCCATTTAAGCAATATGGGTAATCTGGTTTTTATCTCTGTACCACCTTCACTGCTGTAATTTCATGTGGAAGTATTTATAGTGGATAAATTAATAGCCAATTGGATTTTTCCTAACCTAATATTTCATAAATGTTAATGCAGATATTCCTCAATTGTCCTAGAATCTCTTCTTAGTCTGATTACTAGCTCCACTAGCTAGAGAGGAGAGGATTATTATTTATGGTTTTAGTACAGGGGAAAACCCCAGTTGCCAGTCTCCTCAACACAAAATCCTAGCATAGCTAATCCAGTGGGGGTGGGGATAACAATCTTACTGCATTTCCAGCTGGGGTCTCTCTATAAAATTACAAAATCAGCAACTGTGATTGCTATAAACAGCCACTATATAAGCAGTGTAACAGTTACTGTTCCTTTTCTGTATTCATATTTGTGAGAGTTCCAGGGAAAGCTTCTCCCAAAAGGGACTTTATATGGAATTTGATCTTTGAAAATGTTTTATATTGAGAAATATTTTATGGTGTACTGAAAATAAATTTTAAATATAATGATTTTTCCCTTATTTATGTAAACAAAAGTTTGTTTGAAAAATAAATTTGATGGCTAGGATACCTTGAGAAATAGAGATTGGTAGTGATCCGAATTGAAATTCTAGCAATGTATCTGTTTCTAGACCTATGGGAGAATTGCATAAACTCTCATCAGCATCCCAGAAGTATCACGTCTACATAAGATGGACTTCACATGCAGTTTTTTGTACCTTCTTTCCCTGAATTTTCCTCAATTTTTATACAAGAGAAAACTGAATACATAGGAGCTGCAGGATTTTTGTTTGAGCTGAAAGATTAGTGGATTTCCATGTGGATTTTACCATTGATTTTTTTTTTGTTTGTTTGTTTTTTGTTTTTGTGTTTTGTTTTTTTTGTTGGTTTTTTTGGGTTTTTTTTTTGTTTTTTTGTTATTTTTTTCCAGCACAGACCACTGAGATACCCTAAACTCGGTGGTTGCTGGTGCTGCTCTAAACATCTGGCAGAGAAGTCTGCCGGAGGAGAATGGTTACTGTGTGATGGCAAAATTAAAGCCTGCACAAATGGAGAAAATTAAGGTTGCCGAGGTTACCTCAAGGCATTTCCTGTCTGCTCCTTGCTTCGCCCTGCAGGATCGTTGTTTGTTCATTTTGATATGGCATCTGTATGTGCGTAAGCTCCAGGACTTTACAATTGCAAACAGAACTATGTCCTAAAGTGAAAGGTCCCAAAGATAATTCCCCTGCTCTTTTTTGCATGCAACAGTTCCACAGCTGTTCTCAGCACAGATGAGGGGCCAGTGCTGCAGAAAATAGCTGCCTGGGGAAACTTGGTCTGTCAGGATCATTTAATAAAGGATTAGGGCCTGTTCGTGAAGGAAGTAGTTTTTTGTTGCTTAGGATGAATTGAAGTAAAAGAGTATCTTCTATAATTTTAGGTCTTACAGGTTTGTCAGAGACACCTTTGCATACAAAGGTAATCTTTCCATTGAGGATCCAAATATGTAAATGAATCCAGGGACACAGCATTTTCCTTTCACAAGTTTACTAAGTCCCACAGGAGTCAAGTGTGCCTGGCAGTGGGCCAGACCTTTTTAGTGAGTTGCTCAAGGTCAAGAGGAAAATCACTGGCAAACTCACATGCAGAATTCAGGTGTACATATCCCACGTCACATGGACATGTTTCATTTTAGTGATGTGGATACATCGTTAGGTTTAGGCAGCTCAAAAGCACAGTAGGTCTCTGATCTTGATAAAAATGCATGCATTATGCTCAATTAGACATGTTGTAAATGATATTAGAACAATGTGTAATGTTTATCATGGACATAAAACTCTGCAGAGTCATAGCAAACTGAAGATTATAGCGGCACACAATGAACAACTTAAATTGCTTTCAGTAAAAATTTTTATGATGACCTGAAGATCATTTTTGCCACTCCTGTATATTTTGACACCTTTGCAATTCTTGAAGTCAGAAAATCAGATGAAGGTTTACAGACTATTTTCCCAACATGCACATTTTAAAACATTGCCATAATTTGCATTTAGTGCAGTGCCCTGGCACACTGGCCACTCTCAAACAGGTTTGCCTTGTCTATGCCAGTGTATGATCCTTTTTGATAGATGCAGTTTCCACATTTTTTCCCAATATTTTTCTCGTGAAGGAATAGGATTAGCATTGTATTAAAGAAAAAATAAAGTCTCTACAACAACCATTTTGGCTAGGAGCTTTTTAATTGCATTTTCTGATTTGATTTTGAGTGGTTATTTTAATAATAAGTCTTGGTTTTGTATATCAGACTTCAACAACATCCTTTCAAAAAAATTAAATCTTCAAAACTCCTGAATCTTAAAAATATCTTTTTATTCATTGTTGGAAATGCTCAACATAGTCAAAAAATTGGACCATGATTCATTTTTACACTTTCTATTAACATAAATGGGATTGTTCATGTGTTCAACACCAAATTTATGTTTACTGTGAAAAAATCAAAGATTTAAAATTATAATGGCTTTTTTGTGTTGATTTATTTTCCCCTGACCAATTACACTTCAAAGGAACTAATAGACTGAAATTAAGTTGTACTCTCCTGCCAGTTTATGTTCTTTGTTCTAAAAAAGATCTTCAGATAAGCTGGTGGGGAATAAGGTGCACTGTCAGTATGGGGAAATGATCTAAGCTTTGCTAATCCCTTTTGACCAAGGCGATAAATCCAGCAAGGCATTTGTTTTATGGATGTTTATGGTCTCCATAAGTGCTTACTATGAAAGGTGAAAATCAGGTAGATGTAGCTTCCATTGTAAAATGGGAGTCTGCAGGGCTTTTTAAATACTTTCCCACATCAGACTTCAAAATGGGGTCCTTCTGGTCTGCAGGGACTTTCCCCACTGCCTAATTACTGCTAATGACACCAAAACATAGGCAGTGTCAAGGGCATTATTTCACTCTGTGAAATCCTGGACTTTCAAGCACAGACTTTGATGATGTGCAGTGTCCCTGCACTAATTACAAGGGAATTTCAAGAACGATTTTAATTCGGTCCTTGGCTGTGGTTACACACAGCTGTCATATTTTTGCACCTGCACAATCTGCTTTCTAGTGCCAAATTCTGCAAGTCTTGGCTTTTTGCAGCTCTGAATTCTGGGTTTTATTTGCTAGCTATTAGGTTTGTTTAACTCTTGCTAGCTATTAGATTTACTTAACCTTTCCAGTATCACCTGATCTGCAACGTATTCAAAAATCTGCAATACCTTAAACTGTGAGCACTGGGGAAGATAAGCTGAGGTGTAGCTCATCCAGGTGTAAATTATGTAAGCCATATATTTTTATGTGTTAACATTTCAATAAAATGTGGGCAGGCATTAGGTGACACGACTGAGTCCCACTGCCAAGGGTTTGGTGTACTGCACTTTGAAACCTTTTGGGTGGCTGGCAGTGTTGGTCCTGGTGACTCGCTGGCACTTGGCTGCACCTTCCAGTGCACTGGCTGGGGATGTGGAAGAGGTTCTCCCTCTGGTTTCCAAGTACCCTGACTTTCCTGTGAAATATCTCTCCATTCAGTGTTAGTAGTAGAATGAACCACGTCTGCATTTGTCAAACACAAGTGATGGAGTCATGGACAGAATGGATGTGAATGTCACAGCCACAATGCAGGAGACCTGCCAGACTGATATATCCTCACAGAGAGATAAAATTCCCTTCTGTACTGTGCCATGCAGTACAAACTGGGCAGGAAAATGCACAGTGGATCATCAAAAGAACTACAATTACGAATGTCTTGGTTTGCCTGCTCCTGTAAAGAATGTGGAAATCTTTTCTCCCTGGGTTGTGGTGACCACAGACTGACAGTGCATCCCAAGAATCTGCATCGGGATGGGGGTTATGCCACACTCCAGATACACCATTTTTCCACCAGGAGGTTAACACAGACACTTTCACTGATGGATTAAAGCCATTCACTGGCCTGTAGACTTGTGTGCATCATGAATTGTCCCATATTTGCTTTTGCTGACTCTTCTGCAGAGGGCAGGCCAATTTTAGTGCAAAGTAGAATAGACAGAGATGAGGACTCATGAGCCTCAAAATTGCAGCTGAGACAGTGACTGTAACTGCCACGCAAAGCATCATGCCCATAGATGTGAGAAGTCACAAAAATGAGGGAATGAGGAAGCAGGAGGAGTTGAGACAAGTGAATCTAGGCAAGGAGGTGTATCAGTATTTCCTCATGTAGAGTTTGTATGTAAAACTGCAAATAAGATGAAGTTACAGATCTGTATTTCCATTGGGATTTTAGTGAATCAGGCTTCTCTCCTGTGGTTTATGACATTACCTGAAGCTTTTGATAGAACTGCAATCTGGTAATTCACAACTGGTTGTAATTCATGCATTATTTAAATCTGTCAAGAGCTTTCAATGATACCATAAACAGTGATAACATAAATTTAAAATTTAAAGTAAAAACCTTTATATTACTTATGATTGGACAAGGTACTGGCATCCATTAATTTTAATAATAGATGAGGAAGATGAAAACTTGTATTTAGATGTTAGATGCACATGTAATCATCCATGTCCAGTGTATTCCTTTGATGGCAAGTATCTTTTACAAATATCATTTGTGCTAGAAAAGACAATCTTCAACATTTTTTTTAAGATCTGTGTCTGTTTATCCCATTGCATATATCATTGCCCTTCATCTGTGCACTGTGAGATTCTAAACCATGACATATGTTTTCCAGCAAACTGGAATATTTATATACAACAAACATAAAACTAGCTGTCATCTAGCAATAAGGAAAAGCAGTAAATATCTGATCTGGGAATGGGTCAGTGGGTATCTCATTGTCCTCGAGACAGATCAATAATAGCTTGTTTGCTGTATCTCTTGTCATCTTCCCTGGACTCGATGGTGTGCTTTATTGACCTTAATAACTGCTGTAATACATCCAGACAAAATGAAAAAAATTCATTTCTGTAAAGAAATTTCTTCTCTGTAATTAAAATCTGATAGCTTATCTGCCAAGCTGTCCTATGCAAAGAGCCATGTCCATTCTGCCCCATCCCCCAGGAAATTGCCATTAGATATGTCACAAGATTATGAACTACTACAAAATTTCATATGAGGTTCATCTTGAGACTTCTTAATACAGTGGTATTTCTCCCAGTCTCAGTTTTATCTTCAATAAATTGAATCCTGTTTCTTTCTGTCTTTTATTTTTATGACTTCTTTAACTGAAGGGATTTTTCATCAGGGAAAAGGAGAGTAAGTGAAAGAAAACTAGGCTCACAATGGACCTCATCACCATTATGTTTAACTAAAATTAGATGATTATACATACTCAGAGACCTAATCCCCCATTCTCATTGCATAACTTTCAGCCAAGGAAGCAGCCCTGAAGTGCAGATTTTCTATCACTGTATAACTGAAGTTCTTAAACTAGAGATTTTTAAAGATCTTTCAAATCATAGTTTACCTTCAGAATTATTTGGACTCCAAACCATTAGGTAAGAGTATGGTGGTACCAGTTTTGAGATGTGAATGTTTAAGGGCTATTTCAGAATTTCCATATTGGCAACATTTTCTTCATCTCACTTTACTTCTGCAGAAACAGAGACTATTTGCTGGTTTTATATAAAGTCTTTACTTGCAGACTTTAAATATCTGATGTTATTTGACTGTTATTAACTGGATGACCTATTCATGCCTGCAGAGCTTACTCTCATTGCCATCCCTGTGGACTGTGATGTTCCTGACCAAGCACAGCTTTAGCACAGCTCAAGAGACACCAGCTGTTTCACAAGCTACCTATGTGCTTGTGTGCTGCTATCAGGAATATTCAGTACTGGTGCTGACCCTTCGTGGCAGGCATCCAGGCCGAAACAGGATTATATTTAGAAGCTGGATTGCATCTGCTTAACTGAAAAAGCTTCATAAATACTTTTATTTTGAAAGATTTCAAAAGCTGCAAACTGCCAGCAGTTGAGTCAAGAAAACGTTTGCTAATTTTTATCTGTCCATTGCATAGCATCCAAGTGTGAGTGAAGGTAATTAGCCATAATGTGCCCTTTTTGGCTGCTGTTTTATCATGGTGAGCATAAGGACTGACCGCAAAAGATGTCCTGGGATTACTGTACCAGGAGGACTGATGCCGTTCTGTCAGCATTTCAAATTTTGCTACTGAGAAACATATAGATGAGTCTAAAGCTGAGGTCAAAGCAATTTGACAATAAACTTCTACAAAATGAAAACAATATTCTCTTTGTTTGCCTGTTTCTCTGGATGGGAATGCTTCAGCCTCCATTCTGTTTCCTACTGGCATTATTTTTTGGAATCTCAATTCTGCCTTTGTGAATTTTTTAGGAATAGTGTAAGACTGGAAGAAGAAAACCTCATGAATGGATCTGATGTATTTTGGACAAAAGATGTTGGGGGAGGACTACTGAGCAAGAAGTGGTCACTGTGACTGTCCTAATCATGCCACCCATTGTATGGTCTGGGTAAGTTAAGGTCACTCAGAAAAAAAATCTCCCACTCCCCCAAAGCCAAAAAGAAACCCATTTTGACTGACAGTTTTAAAGCAGTAGAGACATTAATTAGAAACCATCCTGATATGTATGAACTGGGAAGTCTCACATCAAATCTGTGCTCTTACAGACTGACCAATCCCTTGCTGTGCCAACACTGCATCACACTTTGCGTAGCACTGCTCTGCCAAATTACACAGGTGAGGCACAGCTCTGAGTTCAGACAAGTGCAGAACACCAGAATACCCACAGGACCCCAGGGTGTAGCACAAAGCCTTCCTCTTCAGGGGTTTCAGTTTGCAGCACAGAGCTCTGGTATGGTTTAGCCACAGGCAGAAGACTTACAGATTTGCCCTGTCCATGCAGCAGCATGTGGTAATGGCAGCTGCAGATTGAGGCCTGAGCAGCATTTATTCCACTGAAACTGAAGCTGCTTTCCCACTGCATCACTGTTAGAGTGCAGTCCAACTACTTGAATGTTAGTTGTCTGCAAATCCCAGCACATTTCCAACAGACCACGGGAGTAACTTGCAATTAGATAAAAATAACATTGGGCATATTTCATAAACATTGTTATCAACTTTAAATGCTTAAAACAGGAGGGATTTGAAAATTAATATTTAAAATAGCTCACACATCACTTCATCTTCCTGGGTTTTATTGCTGCCCAGTAGCTGTGTGCTTTAAGGACCACTTTATGAAGGGTGCTGTCCCTGGGTGCAAGTGGTGATGCCTGAAACACAAGCTCATCTTCAGGCAGCTGAGACATCACGGCAGCCTTGGCATGCAGCGTGAAGGGAGCCTGTGAACTGCTGACTGCTGCCACTCATGCACAGGAGTGCATGAGTCTGTGCCTTAGACAGAGCTCCAGGCAGTTGCAAAAGCCCACTCACATGGCAATAATTTGGAAACAAAAGGTACCTGGTAGCAACAGAAACAAACAGGCAGAGGCAAATAAGAGAGGAATGAGAAGAAAACCCTAGGAGTGCTTTGGCAGGTTCCTAGCTTTTTAAGCATCTTGAGGGCATCTTTTCACTGCATGCATAACTAACTTGCACAACAGAACCCTGCCCAGACTTTTCAAACTGCATTAGCACTTTATATCTAAGCATGAAAACCTCATCGGTTTTAAAATTTCCTCAGCTGGGGTGTTTCTATAAAACACATAGACTACTAAAAATAATTAACTATAAAATTAAAAATACATTTTTTTTATGTAGGAGTAGTTATGGATTGCTACCTTGCTGCTGTCAGGCCAAGTGTTAGGAAAACATACAATGACAATGCTGCAATTCTGACTGAAGTGTACTGACAATGATAATCCTTTATCATCTTACCCCTGGGAAGGTCCATTTCTTACATGCCATATGTTTAGTGCAGCATGAAGGCAAAACAGGCCTTACAATTTCTACTCCCTTCAACACCGCCAGCCTCACAGAGTAGAGACATCACAATGATTATGACTGCTAGAAAGTCCTGGTAAAGATCTAGTACAGTGGTAGAAGAAGGTGACTCGCAGTATGATGTTTGAATTATTTATCTCTTTTCCCTAAAAGCAAATGTTTTCCACAGCAGTAATCCTGACACCTGAGTAATAGGAAGAGTTGAATTTCTAATCAGGCTAAAACACTTAAGTGTAAACACGGTGCTGAGTCAGACATGTGCAGCCCTTTATCACCTCCTAGGAACAACAGAAAAACAATTGAAAATGTGTTAGAGATGTGCAAAGAGAAGTCACAGGAATTTTTATCAGAGAGAGGCACCGAAGGTAGCCAAAAGGGATGAGAACAAATCAACCTGGCTGTCTCCTTTAACTCTCTTCCTCAGACCACGGCTGTGGTCTGTCTTAGTCCATAGCTGGCAAAGGCCTCCTTTCTGGGGGAACAGGGTGAATGGGTGACTTGCAAAACCTGGTCTGACTGAGTGGAAAAAAACAGTACTCAAAGGCTGATGAAATCCTGATTGTTCCCTGTTAGGGAACCTCACTAGTAGGTGGATAACCTCACAAGATGGTAGCTTGTTCCATTTTAGAGAGCCCTATTTCAGTGTTTTGCTGCGACTATTTCTTGGTATTGAAGCACATGACAATTGAATCTGGAAGCTTCCTTACACTGAGAGAAGGGAAGAGCTTCCCTAGTTCTAGGGTGAGTGGCTCAGGATGGGTCCAAGCCACAAGCACTTCCGTCATTCAGTGAGTCAGTATCCTCTGAGGATGACATTAATAAAAAGCAAAACATACAACCCTAATTTAGCACACATTTGGTTCTTAACAAAATCCAGCTCCATCTTTTGATGCTTATTTTTGAATGTTAACTTTTTCCCTGAGAAGAGATTCACCTATTTTTTTGAAGATAAGAGAAATCTCCCAGTGCTTCTAGGCAAGAGTTGATTCATTAAATGTACCTACAAAGTTGATCTACATGTCTATTTCAAATAGCAAAGCTTATTCAGGTCAGTCATTAGCAAAGGCAGCCCTGAATTCAGCCAGGCATTTTTATTTTTAGTCAGGACAAAATACCCTTCAAATTTGTTGCCACCAAGAAATTTATTCTAGATTGGAATACAAAGATTCTCTCTCCAGCCAGAGCAGAATCCCTCTGCCAGATGAGTCTTCAGTAGATGAACATTTGCTGCCAAGTTCTACCTGTGCACAGAGCAAGGGCTTGATCTTCTGCAGTTTTTCACACTGATAACTGTGACATGGAGGAATGGCACTATTCTGCTCACCCTCCAGATGATTTCCCTTCATCTGACTTGCTTCTGCTGGGATTGTCCCACAAATATATCAGTCTTGGCTTCCTCTCTGAAGAGATTTGGACTTGCTTTTGAAGTCTTTAAATTTGAAGGAGAATTTGTGCTAGATGCAGAAGGGGTTAGATGTGTTGCAGGGCTTCTGAAAGAGTTTAGGATGCTTTTGAGGAAAAAAAAAAAAAAACCAAGAAAAAAAACCAAAAAAACTCTAGCAAAAATTCAGTAGTTTTTCCAATGTGAAAAATTACCAACGTAACTGAAGGGCAGATCCCACATACACCACACTGTACTCAAACTTCTGCCCAGAAATACAAAGAAAAGAAATCTTTGCAGTTGTTGAATTCTGAACCAATTGTGTGTGGAGGGGGAAAGGGTTAACTGGTCAATATATTCCACTGTATCCTATTTGTAGCAACTGGGCAGAAAAGGCAAAAAGGAACAAAGTTCTGGTAGCATACACACAGAGGTGTTTGCTATTTCAAGAAAAAATTTGCGAAGATCCAAATGTAAGTTATTTTCCATTTTCTGGTTGAAAGCCCATTGGAATTAGAAGGCTTGATACTGTTGGGTTGTTGAAAAACACCATGTTTGCTACCTTGTTTGTTACTCAAATCTTAACAACTGTATTTATGGAATTGTTTTTGACTTCATTTTTTGTTTACAGCTTGCTGCTGCATCCTGTGCAAATCCTGTAATTCACTGACTAAGAAAAGAATTGCATTGCTACAGTTTTATTGGTGTTAGGGGACTGGTAAATGGTAAAACAATTGGGATAAGAATCAAGGGAAACAGAAGATGAAGTCTCACATATGCTTTAACCAGCCTGGTACTAAACATGCCTACCATGTCTTCCCAGTCTACTAATTCTCATATGTGGCAAGTAAACAGAAACATCAAATACTGCTACAGGCAGACTGCATGCCAAGAATGTAGCTAGCACTGGGCTTGCTAACCCCCAGCTTCCTCTAACAACTCACACTGGAGTGCTCAGTGTCTGTGTACACAAAACAAAGGTTTTCCTATTTCTAAATAGGGACCTAAGATACCTCAGCAGCCTTTGATTCTATTCTGGGACAACAGACTGATGTAAGCCAGGAACTTTGCTTTTGTTTGTAACAAAGAAATGTCACGTTTATTCACTTGAATGCATTCACTAACAAGGCAAACCTATATAGTTATAGTTTGACTGAAACCTAAACACATCCTAAAATTATGCACAATAATATACTAAAGAAAAATAAATGTATTTGGGTAATGATTTAGCTACCAAAATTGAACCTTCCACATCAGTGCAATAGCAGAGAAGGTTTTGAGATTGCAGAGCTGAAATTCAGTAAGTCGTAAATGTGATTACGAAAAGATACAGTCATCACATTTCATTTTTGCATTACTAAATACTGTTTTTAATAAATTTCTAAAGAACATTCTCCTCTACAATGTGTAGGTTCTCAGTATTCTGAGTGTCTCACTAAGACTGTGTGGTTGTCATTTAAGCCCTCACAGACTTTGTGGGAAACTCTGTCTCCTTTGAAATGAATATTTAGCTCTCCTGTGCTATGATGGGATTTCTTGATTTCAAACACAGGAAGGAATCTAGGGGCAAAGGGGAAGAATATTTCTTACCATAGCAGACACATGGAAAGAAACTTTTAACAGAAGAGCACTGACGGAAAGTATCAATTATCCCTCAGGCTGATAAAGCCTTAAATATGTGAAACGGATAAACTTTCTCCAAAGCACAAGAGACTGTGAAGGTTGTTCCTCCTGGCTCTTTGAAGCTGTGACCTGGTCCAAGGAACAAATGCTAGCAGCAGTGCAGACAGAGCACCCTTGTTCCTGTACTTCTCCATGTTGCAACAATATTTGTTTGCAAGGTATTTATATGAACCTGCTCAGGTAATTGACCAGAATCAAAACTTTTTCTGGCAAGGTTTTGTTTTAAGAAGACAAACACAAAGCCAGCACCCAAACCAAAAGAAAAGTTTGGATCAGTTGTTCCATCCCCCATTTGCTGCATCAATCCACAGAGATAAAACAGCTATGCTACCCAATAAGAGCACATCTGTAGAGTGAAACATCATGCTGGGGGCCACTTGCCCATCCTAGGTGCACTTCAGAGGCTGCATTTTAGACAAGCACTAATCTGGTCTTATATCCTGATCCTTATTTACCAAGACTGTTTCTGGAGCATATCTTTTAGCCTTATTTTCCACAGAGGACATGCAGTTGCAATACTCTGGAACTACTCTCCAACAAGAATCTAAGCATGAGAAGTGGAAGGTACCTGGAAAATAATTTGTAAGGTGCCAAGCTACAGCACTTACCCTTCACATGTCACAGCTGAGGAAGGAATAAATGGTGGGGAGAGAGCATGGGCACAGTTTAAACTGGCCTGACACCCCCAGTGAGAAGGCAGCCTTTGATTTGTATTTGCTGGCTGAACAGTGCCAATTGCTTAAGATATGACTGAACCTTGCTGGGCTTTGATGCCCTTTTACTGAAGATTTTTCCTTCCAGAGGCCAGGAAAGTGTGGGTGTTGCTTGTTTGCCTCAGCAGAACAAGGATGACCTCGTTTAAACTGCTAGGGAAGTGTTTTTAGCTAACCTGGCTTACGCAGCACTGAGGCAGCAAAAGGTGCCCTCGTGGGCTCCCCTCCGGGCCCTGCTCTGTGGGCAGTGACCTGCAGAGAGGTGCTGAGATGTTTTGCACAGGTGTGACTACCTGATAAATGAATATGTCACAAACTGTGACTTCAGGGCTTGCAACTACAAGTTGCCTTCATGTTCTTGCCTTCATACAGGCTTCCTGGGTGAAGGCAAGGAAAAAATGTTCACAATCTGATTCAAAAGATGAGAAAAGCTTTCATTTCTTTTTATATTTTTATGTTTTACTACTGTCTTTATCCCTTAACTGATTCCAAGCTTTTTGATAGTTTTTGTCTGTCACTTTACTGTTTTTCTTTCAGTGAGTATCTTTTTGTGATAAACCAATGCTCTTTACAATACAGCTCTCTTTTTGTTGGCATCTTCTGTAAAAACTATATTCCAAGATGACAAACAGAATTTAAATGAATAGGTTGAATGAATAAGTAAGAATAATTAAATAATTAAATAATTAAATGAATAAGTAAGATTGTAAGAGAATATGAACTGGATTAAAAGGTGCTGGTGACAGCTAAGGTCAGCAGCAATCTTAAATGAGATGAAGGGTCAGTGAAGCTCAGAACACCAGCACTGAGCTGCAGAAAGGGTATACCACTGCTGCCACCATGAGCAGTGGTGCTGCCTGAAGGGCCCAGAAGGAAGCAGGTCATTTCATGATACAAACAATGGAGAGAAGAGTCAGACAAAGGGTTGTGAGCCCTGAAGAGAAAGGCTCTGCAAAGGGACTTACTAGAATGCAGGAAATGGGTAAAAACATGCAGAGTTAGACAGCTGTCTGTCTTGATATGTGTGCTGCCAGATGTTGAATGAGGAGGTGGCTCTCTGACATTGGGAAAAAAGTCTGGAGTACATGAAACCATATATTGAAATCTTGAGATAGACAATATTTTCTTATGTGGAAATTAAAACTTAGAATCTCCCAGGTGGAAGATTCTGCTCAGAAACTGAGTATAACCACACATACTTAATGGTCTTGGCCATACTCTAAGCTGGAAGTGCTAAATATGCTGTCATATGGCAGTCCAGCTCCCCAATAACAGTTTTGGGTCTGTACATCCCAAATAAGAAATGGGCTTTCCTCAAAATTGGTGGAAGAAAATTGTAGTCTGTTCCAGCATTCTGCTTGTACGCTGTCACCCATTACAGAAACATTTGTCAATGCCCAACATCTTGTCTACAAAAAGTTGGTTAGCTAAAACCTGACATGAGCTGACTAGTGCAATAGCAATCCCAGAGTGGGGGTAAACCTTCTCTTTTGGAGTAAATTTAAAGAAACAGAAATTCTCATCAGAAATACAGACCATAAGCAACCCCTCTCAAAAATTATGTGTGCCGTGGACAAAGACACTAAGAAGACCAATCTGAGAGCAGATGCAGATTTTACAGATAATGCTGGATGAAATGAGGCCTTGGGCTGTGAACAAAGAAACACTGCCTCATTTTGGTTAGCAGAGAATGTTAATTTAGGCTCCTTTGATCAATAAGATTGAATTAACTGAATGTATCATTTAATTCTTTGACTGAAATCAATCCACGTGCCTTAGAGAAGGGACAGTAGTGCTGTGGGTAAGGCAGATAACCTACTTCAGTGCCATCAGTAGGGAAAAGAAAACTCTTCCAGAGGGTGAAAAAAGCTTTTGTGCAATAAATCTCTGAGGCGTGCAAAAGCTAAAACCACTCAGTTCAATGATATCACTGTTGAAAAATGGCAACTGAAAATAAGATAAGTTAAGAAAGAGCTAATCATCCTATACATGCAAGGAAAATTCATTAACCTTTCCAAAAAATCGTTGAATATAAAACTTCTGGCAAAAATATGCCCCCCCCCCGCCCCCCAGATCTTGTATCAAGGTTTGGGCAACAGAATGAGTCTTTACTTATTGAAAGAAGAGCAGGGTTTATGAAATGCATAAAAACTATCACCATGGACAACCAGATGCAGTGAAGACAAGGACTTGCTACAGCCCAATTTGTTTAGTTTCAAACACATTTACTTTTACAGCCTGAGGGCATGGCCAGTCCTGACCATCCCTGCAAGCTCCCAAGGGCTCTCCTACCTCCTCATGGCCCAGTGCCCTTGGGGAGGTTGTTGGGATGGGCCAGGCTATGCCATCACCCATCCAGGGTGCCCCCAACTTTCTCAGCCCTAGGACCCACCAAACCTCATGTGGGCCTGATGGTTTTCATAGATGAAAATTTAGGGAAAAGTTACTTTTTTAAAGGGGCCTCTAGAATTTGACCAAGTGTGCTCAAAGTACTGAATGAGTTAACTGTTGAGATGTAATCATGTCTACAAACTTTGTAATATATGCAATAAATCTTTTTAAAAGGCCCTAAAAATCTAGTCTGTGGAAATTCCCTGTGAAGAAACACAGCTCAGGTGAAGCATATGATTTATAGATCGCTAGGCTTTAGTAAGTTGGTTTTGCCTCTGGAGCAGAAATGGAAATCTACATGCAATGGGATAGAGCTGTTGATAGAAATAGGAGTAACTTAAATCTGTTTTAAAAGCCCAGCCTTTTAAAGCTCTGTCTTACAAAAGCTCCAGCTGCTAAGAATACTTTGGGATCTAAGGAAGGAGGAGATGTCTGTTTTTGTCAGACACTTTGGTCAGACATGGACTTTAGCAACTACTGCGGGAGGGAAAAAAGTTCAGAAAGACTGGGTGAAGATGAGTCCTGGCCCGTGTAATGCAGCAAATGTAACTGAGGGACACTAAAATAGCCTAAAAGACCAGCTGAGAGCAAAGCCAACCTAGCAAATGCCAAAGCTGTGCTGTGTGGAGCAAGAGAGAGGCTGGAGCAAGGAAAGGGGCCCAAGGACCAGACACCTCACACCGACTCCACACAAGGGGGTAAGATCTTCACAGACTGTGAGGTACCTCATCAGGGAGGTGGAACCGAGTTTTTGGTCCATTCCTGGTCCTCACCCGAGCTGAAAGCTGAGCCAGCATGCATGTGAGCAGCTTCAAAGGGACATAATTTACCTTAGGCACACAATCAGTGGAGGAATTTCTACTGATTAAAAGAAAATCGGAGCTGTGCAGGACTGGCCAAGTCTCCAGATGTTCATGGAGCTTTGTACACTCTGTCTGTGGGGTTTTCCAAATTCCAGAACAATTGCATAAAATGAGTAAGAGATTAGTTTGGGGTCATTTTCAGAGTGGGAAAAGGAAACACCATGTTTCAAACCCCCTTTCCTATGAAACACAGATGCTAGTGCTAATAAACTGTGAGCAGAACTGACACAAAAAGACATAGAAGGAGAAAAGGAAGAAGCTCATTGGAATTACTGTTTCCCTCTGCTCCCCAAACCCCTTTTCCTGGATCCTTCCTGCAACTTTTTAGTTGTTCTAAATCTTAACAATATCTTAGGAGTTTAACAACTCTTTTGCAATGCTTCCCCACCACAAGAGAATACTCATTCTTTCTGCAACGTATTTTTAGCCTGCATAAAACGGATCCTATTCTAATGGTAATGCTTTCCTGTAATTTACTGAAATTCTCATTAAAAAAAAAAACAACAGGCCACTCTTATTGGATGAGTGGTTCAAAGTTTTCATGAATTCCTACGCCAGTTGTGTTTCACAGACCTGAGTACAATGCAGTAGCCAGACATGCGTGCTACATTCCAATAACATGGTGTCAAACACAGCATTCAATCAGAAGTCAAAATAATTTAACAAATACCACCAATCTGACTCAGCCCTCGCCAAACTAGGGCTTGTATGTGAAGGAAGCTTTTTGGCACAGTGATTGTGGAAAAAAAAAATTCCCTGGAGTAACTTTGGAAGTGCAGTAGTTTGGAATAGAGTTACAGAGCTCCCACATTGGCACTTATACCTTAGAATCCACAGCAAAATAATGATTTAGGCTAACTTCTGTGTGAGCTGATACCGTGTAGACAGGGAAATTCAGGTGAAATCTTTTGCAAATCTTGAGTTTCAGTGCAACTGTAGGAAGATACAACCTGTTTACCTAGGAGTAGAGATTAGGGGGGTGACAAGAGAAGTGATTCCCCAGCAGCCCCCAGGATGCTGCAGGGTGTCCAGCAGGATGGCTCCCAGCTGGGATGGCAAGCTGCAACAGGGATGCTGCGCAAGGGGCTCTCTGTGGTGCTACCAGCAAGCTGGGAAGTGTTTCTGCTTTTTCTGCCAGAAGCCACTGTCACTGGCCATGGGAAGGTGAGCTGGGGAGAGCTGCTGGTCTCTAGGAGCTGGCCCTGTTTAAGGCAGTTGTTCTCTGCCTGAAAACTTTGTCCCACCTTGTTTCTGCGTGATGGGACAGGCAGCCCAGCCCCCATGTAGGCTCTAACACGTGTTTGGCAGAAAGTTCTCCTTGTGTTGGTTTGTTCCAGTGCTAACCTTGACAGCACATCAGTTTTCATGGATGTCACTGTGTGACTCTCCAAGACCAGCACAACACCACTTTGGACATGACCTATCTCAAAGTCAAACATCTTTTACCTGCTCTCCTCCTTATTCAGATTTTTTTTTTTTTTTTTTTTGACACAAAGCTGAAACTAGAACATTTTTCCGTGTGAAGTGTTCTTAAACTTGTTTTTTTAGTGGTGTTTGTGCTCTATGTGTTGGCCATGACCTTAAAAATGAGAGTAGCAGACTCATGATTATTTCTACTATCAAGGGCTGGTCTCCCATATCTCTGCTCACATGCTCAACATCCCAAACCAAAATTAGGGTTCTGCCTGTGGCAGAAAAGCAGGATACTCTATTTACTTTCTTTATGGTTCTGACTTAAGTTTTGGTACATTTCTTTCTGCAATGTGAAAGAAATAGGCCAGTATCTGCAAGATTTGATTCTCCTTTGCTGTGTTTCTTGGGCTATTAGTTACTATAGGTTCAGCGCAAAATTACGAACAAGATACGTCTCCAAAACCTACTACTCCAAAACTTTACATCTACTTTGCAGAAACGTAAAGGGCTGGAAAACTATAGCTATTTTCATTTGCAGTGATGTCTCAGTGAGTGACTGCTGCAAGATGTGTTTAGCAAAGGAACACGGATAAGGCTGAGGAGAGCTCGCACGCAAGTTTGCTACACATTTACCTACGGGCTGCCCGTGCGCAGCAGAACCCGGCAGGTACTGATTGTTCAGCCACCTCCGGCAGCACCTCTGGCCGGATGGCGGAGTTTTGCTCGGCTCTGTGCTGCCGGGCACGGGAGCGGAGCCGCCTCCACACCGGGGCGAGCCTCCGCTCCCCTCCCAGCGCCCGCGCTCCTTTCACTCCGCACTCCAAGGCGGGCTTCCTCGCCCCGAGCAGCCGGACACGCGTCTCCAGGACCCCGGGGAGACGTCCCGAAGGCGGCAGCGGGACAGGCCGGGACGGGAGGAGCGTGAGCCCGGGGAGCGCTGCCCGCACTCCGGCCGGGCC
>VXBR01013487.1:552105-726041 GCA_013400215.1 Cisticola juncidis
GCCGTTGGGCACCCTTTTATAAAGGTTTGTTTACTGAGGGTATGTTATTGAGTGCAGACGAAATCTTTTATACAAAATGCAAAGGAGGGAGGCTGAAGTCCTGGAAGTCGTTTGAGCTTCACCGTGGTCTTGTGTATCTTGACAACTTCAGTATGTCGGGTGAGGAAGCCAAATCAAAGGTGCTTTGCTACTGATTGAGGATATTTGATAAAACTCAGAACCTGGGTCCTCTTCTGGTCCAAGCTAGCTGAATTTTGTACAACAATATTTCTTTGGGTCAGTTTATCCCACCTGGTGTCTACACAGCCTGTTGAACGTAAAGTGTGCAGGATCGACGCCTTCTGTGTGTGTGTGTTGTGCCTGTAGCTTGCAGGCAAAGCCCGTGACTGGGTTGTGACTTCTGGTGACTGCCTGCACACTTGTTTTAATTGCACCTCTTGCCGAAGCAGTTGCACTGTCAGGATTGTAAATACAGACCAGGCATCTGTTTCACAGGGCTGTGATTAATCTGCAAAACTGTCCTTTGCCCTCATGAAACAACGTCCCTCGTGTTCTTTGGTGCTGCTGTTGATGCTTCCACAGGAAAAATAGGTGATCTGTTTACTGAAATAGTAATTAGTCAAATAAAAGAAGGTCACACGCTTTATTGCTTGTTGCCTTTTCATTTGTCAGACAACAAAAGTTCTGTCAAGTGCAATAAGAAGGAAGAAATGCGGGATTAGCTTTGATGAAGTCTGAGTTAAGTAGTTATACTGCTTTTTTTTTTTCTTTAGAGGATGTAGCCCTCACCTTTCAAAAGCTTGTAAGCCATGAGCAATATGGTAGTATTAAGCTAGCCTTGCAAAATTAGTCTGAAGAGTCATTCGCTCCAACACAAAATACTGCAGCGTGCCCTACTTAAAGGTGAAGAAGAGTTTTCATGGTTTTGACTCCCCTATTAGGCAAAATTATTTGCTCCAGGGAAAATACAAGTAAATTTTGCCAGTCTGTGTTAGCATTTCAGCATATATTTATGTTAATCTGTGGTTGCTTCATGTGGACTTTGATCTTTCTTAAGAACTTTGACTCCTTTTCAACATGTTGCTATTACTTTAAAAGATCAGTAAATATAGCACCTTGACTTTAATCTGCATCCAAAGTCCCACCCACAAGTATAAACATTTTCCTTCGCTCACTCTGGAGCAGAGCATATGTAAATGGAAAATAGGGAGCATGAGGCACAATAGCAGAAATGCACCGAGTCTGACCCAACTACCACAGAAGAATGTCTGTTGAAGGCACTGGATTGAGCCACTAGGTAATTTAATTTCTGTGAGGCAGACATCCTGCAGCTGCTCTTTACAAAAATATTTGCTGACTTATCTAAGGAAATTACTGTTCTCATTAAAATAAGTTATAGTGTGAGGAAGAAGGAGGAAGCTGGATGAAAGGCACAGGTGAAAAGCCCAATGTGCTCTGCTCTTCCTTGTCAGCAATGTAAGTCTGCTGATGTGATTATATTTTGGGAGAAAAGCTGAGAGGGGGAAGTCTCAACACTGGCACTTCAGAGGGGTTGTTCCTCAGCATTACCAAGAAATTCCTGTTCACCACACTGGGGGCAGAAGTGTCTTCAGGCCAGCTGTTGCAGAAAATATTGTACAACTTTAAGGTGTTAATACGAAAAAACAAACAAAAAAAGTGTTAATAGGAAAAAACCAAAACTCTGCAATATTATTTCTCCCATATTTTTCCATCCAAGATGCTAAGTGTAACATGCCTGAGTGATGCTTACTGGAACAAAATGAGGCAACTGAGTGAGACACCTCCAGAGAGCAAGAGGTGCATCAGTGGGAGGTACTCCTGTTGGGACTTGCTGCGTTAAGTGAGGTGTGGGATAACGCCAGGCTCCTGCCAATCATCTGACGCTGCCATCATTTGTGACTTACCAGCTCTTTGACTTCTCCATCTTGCTGCCTGGTTTCCTTTCTTTGCTCTTTCTTAGCATTCTTAGCTTTTATTGTTAAAGGATGACAAGTGGTTGTACTTGTCTCCTGGGAAGCCTTGGTTTCCATCCCTGTCCCAATTTTCTAGCATGACCAGTTTTAAAAACCCCCATGGTTCTGAGTGAAGAATTAGCCTAGAAAAGTTTGTACTGTAACTTACTCCCCAATATGCTTTAATTGCTGCACGGTATTAATGTAATAAAAAAGTTGCACTCAAAATACAGAGGAAAAGTGCTTTCTGAGGCTTTTTTAAAGGCTGTTGATTTGTCTGTGCTACCTTACAGTCTTTGAAGGAAAGTTAGAGATAGAATTTTTTTTTTGTTTGTTTGTTTTTGTAGTTGTATTTGCTTATCTAAAGTATTAAAACCTGTAGAAATCCTGTATGGGTATGTGCAATAGAGCCATTTGGCTGCATTGCTTAAAACAGCCTGAAAAATTGTTCCCATATGTTTTACCAACAGCCAGAGTGCTCTCAAGGGAACACGCTCCTGTGGTAGCTGAGGTCAAACTTTTTTTCCAGTGAGAATGCATCCCTGCTAAAAGTGGATATATGCCATGAGGGAAGGAAGAAAGTAATTTCCAGATGAGGCAGAAGACAAGGGAGGGGAGCTCAATCTGCCCCTTCATAATCTGAAGCTCCCAAGCAGGTCTTATCAGGGCAGCAGGGGAAGAGGATGCAGAAGTCAGGTTTATCTTCTTCCTTTTACGTGGCAGTCACTTTGACCAATAGGTATGGGGTGTTGCACTGAAGCGTGGTTGCTGTCCTTGTCACAGAAGAAGTGTGGCATTTGCTGACCCAGCGGAGGTCAGAAAGGGCTTGAGGTTGGGAGAAACTTCTGTAGGTCATCTTGTCCAAACCTGCCTTCCAAGCTGGTGCTCAGCTCCTGGGGAGCTAACTTGCAGCACAGTGTGCTTAGTGGTGGCTGCAGGGATTGTTTGGATTTAGCTGTTGCCAACCTTAAAGGATTCACCTTGCACTTACAACTGTGGAAATTGAGGAGAAGGGAGGAGAACAACTGTTGTCCTGCTTTCTGTCTAGCGTGTCTGGGTAGATGATATTGAAGGAAATCACTATAAAAGCATCACTACCATAGAGGTCCTGCTGATGTTCCTCCAACACTGCACAGGAGTATATTTGGAACTGCAGGGTACCCTCCCTGTGTCCTTTGAGGCACAGCAGATACTCTGTGTTTACCATGCTTTTATTTTTAGCATTACCACTGGTACCTCCAGTTCAGAATGGTTTCCTTCATTTCTTCTGTGCACAGTTGCAGATACTTGCCTGTGCACCCTGTTCTAAGAAGAGGGCTCCCAGCATGTGTTCTGAGGGAGCAACTGAACCTCCCTCTGTGGGAAGGATATGGGACTAAAATTTAGCTTCAGGAAGCTGTCGGAGGAGATAGCTGCTTGAACATGGAAACTCTTAATTCAGTTACACGGTTTGCAGCTAGCTTTTCCTCGAGGCTCCCTTGTTGCAACATTTGGCAGATCACAGCCTCACAGCACTGAGTCCTTTGAGGGGTTCGTCATCTCCTGCAGATGGGTGGCCTCGGCACCACCAAGGTTATTCACCTAAAGAGAAAACCTGGTGATGAAAATAAATCCTTGTATCAATCTATATGGATTCTGGCTCTGCTGTGCAGCACAGTGTATACATTTGGGATGACCTTTGAAGTCTCCCTAGTTTTCATTTACAAGTGTTTTGATGATAACACAAGCATGGGTCTGATGTTCCAGCTTTCAACATGGTGTAAGCTGTGTAGCTTACACCAGCAAATCTGTCCTTTAGACTGGTGGGGCAAAACCATCATCCCGTGAGTGATGGCATTAAAGGTGTTTCTGGAGACCTTCTGAGAGCCAAAGCCATGCCAAGCAGAAACAGCGGCTCTTTTGGCTTTTAACATTGGCTGTGTTCTCTGAAGCTTCTGAGCTGTGACTTTTCATATTTAGGTTTTTTTCTGAAAGCTGATGGTTGTTTTGTCTACAGTTATTTTTAGGTTAATTAGAGAGCACTGTGTTTGGAATAGAAGATGTTTCAATGGGGCTTAGCACTACCTTATCAAGTCAGAATGATAAAGTTTTTTTCAGGTTTATTTCTCCAAGCTGGAAATCACATTCAGCTCATCAGTATCATGTAATGGTTACTGCCCACCACAGATACTTCACATGTGCCTTTCATAAGACAAATTTGTGTAACTGGAACATTGTCATCGCTGGGCTGGAGCCTAGCAACTCTGCTGGCACTGCACATATTGTAAAATCACACAAGCATTCTCTTAAAGCTGCAAAATACATAAGTTTTGAAGTTGGCAATAGAGGCTCTACATTCTGCAGGGTCTGCTTGTGGGGTTTTTTTGTATGTTCAGTCAGTCTCCAACCAAAGAAAAGCTGTGAAACCCACTATTACAGAAGACTTGGCTGCTTCTGAGTCTGGGGCTTTTTTTACATTCAGGTGACACCTCGCTGAAACTCTAAATTTCTTTTTTTTTTTGTCTTTTCCCTAATTGAAGGTTTGTGTTAGCACTTCATGTGTAAGCTATTTTGCTCTAACAAGATGTTATTCTTTATATATGTTTTTCTTTGGTGAGTACTGTGTATGGGTGATATTGATGGTTGTGAACCTCTTCAGCATTTTTTTCTGTTTCAGAGCTGTCACACAGCTTGCTGGCTGGTAAAAGGGAATAGTTTGAAAGCATGGCTAGTCCCAACTTATTTTTGAGGCCAAGTGGCACAGGCTTTTATCAGAAACGTTCCACATTTTCTCCCATAATTCTGTGATGGCAGGAGAGGACCACTTTGGGGGAGGGAGGGAGGCAAAAAGGATGGGTAGCTTGAGCTTTCAGTTTTGTTTGGGGAGTTTAGTGCACATGTCCAATGAGTGACCTGAGAAACCTTGCAACCTTTTAGTGCTCTTGTTGCCCCAGTGTTCCTCAACAGATAAAAGGAAAAATTTGCAGCCCCTTATCAATAATTATGTATGGTTGTATCACAGTGGGCTTCTGCTCTGGTGATTTCAGCTGAGTCTTTGTTTTTAGCATGGTAAGGCAAATATAGTCTTATGAATCTGTTTTTTTTCTTTACTTTAGAAAATACCTGCAAGAAAAACTGGTAAGTCCCTGGCTCTATGTGCTAGAGCGTATGTGTGAATACTCACATACAGTGTCACCGTGCTAATCAACCCCTAGTGAGTGAATAATGTGCCTCCTTCTTTTCTTTCAATATTGATTGTTAACATGGGTGGTACTTTAAAAAAAAAAAATCTAGCAAGACAGATGCCTTCTTGTGTCCCTTGGATGGGCGCAGACCCAGTGGGAGGTGCAGCAGCCTCCAGCCAAGGGCAGGAGCAGCAGCTCCACCCCTGGAGCGTCCGGCGTGTTGATCTTAGTGCAGTGGCAGATCTGAAGGGAAGCGTGTCCTCTGGGTAGTTGGATCTCACCAACCTTTTTGGCTGCAGGGCCAGTATTTTTCCTTAGTGAATCACCGTCTCCAGATGTGGTCAGAGGCAGGAACATAGTTTTGGGTGGAGTACGGGTAGAAGGGCAGGAGGTAAAAGTCACTCTGAAGTAAGACTTTTGCTGAGGGAGAAAATAAAAAAAAAAAAAAAAAAAAAAGGAATTATCAGCCTTAAGTCACTAATAGTGACAACTTTACAAGTTTTGGGATGTGACCTCAAAACCTGCTAGATTATGACTTCAGGCTAGTATCAGAGGGTCATGGCTTAGGCGTTCTTGTTTCTCTTGGTTTTTCCTGATATTTATCATTATGTGACATTTTAAACCATTAGTGAGAGATAAATGAGATGATTTGGTGTTGGGACCATAGCTAATGATAAATTACTGGGTTTAGGTATTACTGGTTTAAATTTTGCATGGTGACTTTTTTTTCTCTAATTATTTAGTATTTTCTAAGATGTCCTATATCTGAAATATGACCATTATCCATTGGCCATACTTACCATAATGAAACTTTGTTCTGGACAGACCCATGATTAAGAAAGGTTAAGTGGCTTGTCCTTTTCTTAAGAAGTCTGTTAAGTAGCTCAAACACTCCGTTCTTATGAAGGCAGAACTTTTCAAAGTTTGGATTCAGAAGGGGAACTGATATTGACTATGTTCCAGATCTGCCTCATGAAATAAACTATATCCATGCTGAAGAAGAAACTACAGCTTTGCTGTGTGGAAAACATGAGCGTTATATTGGAAAAATATACTGGGAAATATTCATTAGGAGAGAAGGAATGAGTAAAGATTTCTTGCATTTCTAAATGCTCCTGTAAGAATAAGGGGGATGTTGGGGGAGAATTTACTGTCCACTTCTAGACTCATTTCTGCACCGCCGGTGATTAATACTGTCATCTGAGGTAGGTTCAAATATAGTTTATGCTTGTTCCTGATATCCTGAGCCAAGACAGCCAATGTAGGGATGTCTGGCAGCTTTTCTGCAAGGTCTTGTTCTGTGGGCATTGTGACTGGACACACACTTTCCTATTGCAGACCAGTGAGTGACTGGGGAAGGCTGCTGAGTTGATTCAGCTGTAAATGCGTCATAGCCGTGCTTGTTTTACTCATAAATGTAAATACGTGCTCTCTATTTAGCTGCTGTTTTCCTTTGGGCCAAGTGACCTTTTTTCAGTCCAGCCTGTGAAAGCCTTCTTATTTAGTATAAAGTTTAGGGAGTTGGTTTGTTTTTTTGTTGTTGAAATTGCAAACATGAGTGATGTTGGAGTAACCATAATATATGGGGATTTTTTTGTTGAATAGGTTACTATGAACAGACACAATTTTACTTTGCATTGAAAGCATGGCAGAAATTGGGGTGTGTTTAGTTTTGCTGGCCAAAGTTAACATTTCTGTTTTCTGCAGGCTCTTCTGTAGAGGGGTTTCACATAAAACTTCTGTATGAGATCTTAGAGTTTCTCCTAGAGTCCAGTTGTGCTTAGGTGTTTTTTCACCAAGAGGTAGTCACAGCCACTAACTGGAAAAACAAAGAAGGCTTTAGCCCTTCTAAGGCTTTGAGGAAAACTCTGCAGTTAACCCTGGTGTATGGAACGAAGTCTTCAAAAGTGAAAGGTACTGGTCACTTGTATGGTTTGCTAAACTTGCATTGAAAATTCAGATGCAATACAACTTAAGCTAGATGCCTTATGTGTTTCAGTGACTCTGTCTCCAGGGGTTAAATGTAAGCATATTGGAGCAGAGCCCAAAAATCGGAGTCAGTGTAATACCTTTTACCCCTTCTAGGATTAATGGCATACTGTAGGAAAACATTCTAGAGGATAGACTTTACTCCTATACAGTCCTGCCAGACTTTTAAGTTTAATAGTCTTCCTGGTTTTGTATGTTAATGCATTATAGCAGGTACATACATTGAATGATTATTAATTATTGTATGTATTAATTGTTTCAGTGGGGCATGTTGTCTGGTTTATGGTATCAGACTTTGTTTTCTTTGGGAGTATGTTCATCAGTGTGTCTTCATCTAGCAGCAAGCCTCGCTAGGCTTTTGACTTAATATTAAGCTAAGGTGAATGTTCAAGAAATCAGTGTTCTTTTTAATCCATCTGTTAGACATTTTTGGTGGGTTTGATTCTGGTTTGTTCCAAAGGAGGAAGAAATAGAGGGTAGCTCACCAGCAGATTTCAGGGATCAAGCTGTGCCTTTGCACGGGATCCTGGCTGGTGGCATGCACAGGGTGAAGGGCTGTGTTGGAGGACTCAGGAAATAAAAGATTTGCTGCCCTTTGATGTATTAGTATTCCCTATTCCTATATATTCTTGGGAAACTATTCATAATCCTTTATTATATGTCAGTGGTACAAGAGTGTGTTAATACAAGCCTCTTTTGTTTTGGAGAATGCCCTTAGGGGCATTGCTGTAAGGAGGCTTTAGCAGAGGAAAATGTTTGGTTGTTGCTTTTTCCCCTGGGGAGCAAAACTATATTCCCATTCTGAGCAGGTTTACTTGAGGGTATTTTATCATGGCACATCTGGCTCTATACTGGGGTTGCCATTAAAAGTATTGAGAGTCTTCTGGGTTGTGTTCTCTGTTCTTAACTTCTTGGCATGGTAATGCTGGCAGAGTGGCACTCTGCTGCCCAAGTCTGCTATCATGGTTTCAAAGTCAGGATTGATTGTGGTGCCTGTAGGACAACCTCAGGTAGAGACCTGAGGCTCAAGGGTTGCTGAGTACCAGCTGTCGGCTGGAATTACAAAGCAGAGTATTACTGAAAGTTGTCATCAGAGTTAACACCCCAAATCCCTTGGCCCTCTTTCTCTTACAGACTTTCAGAAGGCTTTAGAAAACTACTTTTGATGAACTATCCAGCATCTGGAGAAAACATTTCTGTAGTTCTTGAAATGATTGTGGGCTGTGAAAATGGTGCTACTGGCAAAGCCTTGTGTGGTTTTGGTGTTGTGTGCTGCCTATGGATCTTGCTGAGAGAAATGCAGGATTTCTCTGAGAGGTTCTCACGCCTTCTCTTATGCATTCAGCCAAACTGGCCCTGGGTTTGGGGACAGGAGATAAGAAAAGTTTATTCCTTGTTTAAAAAAAGTATTGATGTTTATAGCATTTTCGGAAATGGATTATTTGTTCTTATTTTAGTTGCTGTTGTTTAGAGTGACATTAAAATGTTTTTGCAGATTAAGTTAAATATATTTGTTAAGAGAATGGGATTGTTTTTCTTATGAAGTTGTTTATCTTGAGGAGAAGTCAAATCCTTTTGTTTAATGTACGCATCTGATTACAGAGCCAGTGAACATCATTTCTGTTTGACCGTTTTAGTGGATCAAACCCAACTTTGTGTCTTGGTTAGGTTATATTTTTATTTGCTTCAGAAAGGAGCCAAGTTGGCGGGACACGAGTCACATCAGGAGTCACATTGGAGTTCACGTCAGGACATGGAGTAGATGCTCCTTCTGTAGGTCAGACTTCTTGCTTTGTTGCCTGTCTTCTTGGCTCTCTTCCCCTTATTAAATATAGACTGGGTTTGTGATTAGGGTTTATCCCCTCATTACAGCTTTCTGGTGATGGGTATGATGAATAGGTTTGTTTGGTGTGTCCAATCAATTAGTATATCCCCCAGAAGAAAATAAGAGCAGCGTTTACAGCAGGGCTTTGAGGGGTGGCATTTCCTGCTGCCTTTCAGACCGTGTACCAGGAGTGTCCCATGAAGTGAGTGAGCTCTTTGTTCTTGAAACTCCAGTCGGATTCTGCCATGTGATACTTGATAAGCTATTTCAAGTAATAAACATATGCAGCAAATCTATACTAGAAAATGTAATATGTGCAGCAGCCCCTTTTTTTCCTTCTTGTAATAACATTTATAATAATTTTCACACCAAATTTGAGAAGTTTTTATAGATGGGATTTTGGCATTTTCACAGCAGTTAAGGCAAAAGGCTGATTCTCCGTTTTCTGTTAATTTTAAGAGTCTCTACTCCCAATTTCTGTCCCTATCACAGCATTTCTGCCATCGTTTTGCCTTTAGTGATCCAGTACCTTAAATGACTAGGACTCTGGTGCAGTAGTTAATACCCCAGACTTCTTTTGTGCAGAAGCCCATGAATAAACTTAATTGCAATGTGATGAAATAGTTGTATTAAACTTTTACTGTGTAGTTACACCTTTGTAAATAGGATGCCTTTGTACCATGCAGTTAAGGTGGAGATGCCATCAGGGCCTGGTGGAGGACAGAAGGTGGTATGGAAATCTGTGCATTTTCCTACAAGTATCCAGTGATCCCTTGCTGGTGGTTTGTTCTTAGCCTTACTGAGTGAAAAAGGAAAACACTGAGTCATGGAATCCTTTTTCTTCAGAGAGGAATTCAGCAGTTACTGTGTTCCAGGTGCTTCTGGACTCAGGCAAAGGCTGTAATTCTAAATTTTGATTTCTTGAGCTTGCAGTCACAAAAGCACTTCTTTATATTGCTTGGAAACATTTGATTTGAAAAGTGCACCATCGCTTTATGGAGTCAGAGAGGCCACAAAAGCTTTGCTGTTTTCCTGAGATTTTGATTTTTTTTTCTTTTCCTGCTGGAAGGCATCAGAGGTTTTGGTAGGCAATATGAGCAGTGACTCAAGAGCACAGGGATATGCCTCCCACTCTGCATGTAGATGTTAGGCAGGAAGAGTGGCTGCACCTAAATCACTGGCTAGATTGAAGGGACAAGAAAGGCTTAAGGCAGCAAAGGACCAGACACCTGCAGCAACAGATCATGGGTCACACTGCTGCTGGGATGGGACTCCTGGGGAGGTGAAGGAGAGGAGCTAGCGTCAGGGTCTGAGCAGAAGCAGGTGCTTTAGCAGGATGGCTCCTCAAAGGGGGCTCCCTGTTGCATAAAATGTCTGATAGTTACTGCTTTAAAATGCATAAATTAAGGGTTTGGGTTTTTGGTTTTTTGGGTTTTTTTTTTTTTTTGCTTTGTAGTTCCTTCCAAATTTGTAGAATAATCTTCTGTGGCTGTCCTCTAACCAGCTGGAGTTTTCCAGCTGTAGGTTTTGTGTGTGTATTTGCTGGTTTGGTCTGGTATTATGGAATCACAGAATATCCTAAGTTGGGAAGAGACCCTCAAGAACCATTGAAATCCAACTCCTCACCCTGCACAAGACACCCCAAGAATCACACCATGTGCCTGAAAGCATTGTCCAAATGCTTCTTCATCTGTGTCCGGCTTGGTGCTGTGACCATACCCCTGGGGAGCTGTTCCAGTGCCCAAGGACCCTCTGGGTGAAAAAAACCTCTTCCTGATGTCCAACCTAGACCTCCCCAACACAGTTCCATGTCATTCCCTCGGGTCCTGTCACTGGGCACCAGAGAGAAGAGTCTGCCCCCATGCTTTCCCTGAGAAGGATGTTGTAGACAGTGATGAGGTCTCCCCTCAGTCTCCTCCAGGCTGAACAGACCAAGTTATCTCAGCTGTTCCTCGTACGACTTCCCCTCCAGATTCTTCACCATCTTTGTGGCCCTCCTTTGGATGCTCCTTAATGGCTTTATGCCTTTCTTGTATCATGGTCCTCAAAACTGCACACAGGACTCAAGATTGAGGCTGCCCCAGCTCAGAGCAGAGCAGGACAGTCCCCTCCCTTGCCTGCCTGGCCATGCTGTGCCTGATGCCCCCCAGGACAGGGTTGGACCTCCTGGCTGCCAGGGCACTGCTGGCTCATGTTCAGCTTGCCATCAGCCAGGGCCCCCAGGTCCCTTTCCACAATGCTGCTCTCCAGCCTCGTTCCCCAGCTTGCACACACATCCAGGGCTGCCCCATTCCAGGTGCAGAATCCAACACTTTCCTTTGTTGAAGTTCATGTGGTTGGTGATTGCCCAGCCCTCTGATTTGTCAAGGTCTCTCTGCAGGGCCTCTGGGTCTTCCTGAGAGGGAGTCAACAGCTTCTGCCATTATAAATGCCAGAACTTTGGAAAGTCTTGCATTTTATAGTAGTCTTTTTAAATATCTTTCTTTTTTTTTTTTAATAGTATTGAGCAATGATGTGCTTCTAGATGGTAGAAGCATTGGTATTGGTATATTGGAGAAATCTGTGTTTTTTCTCAAGAAAGCTGCTGTAACATATGTTGCAAAAAATAGGACTTTGGCACTTGTTAGTAGTGCTTCGTGGGTGGCAAAAATTATTGTAATAAAATTTTCCCTTTGCGGAGAAGTGAAGTTCCTACTTTCTGTTACTGTGTCATCATCTTTTCCACTCATTTTGTTCCAGACAGTCTACCAAAGGAACTAACAGTCAGCAAGTGGCTCTTTCTCTCCAGAAGTCCAGTTGTGGTATTACCACTTGTTTTTCAAGAAAAAGCTGGATTTTTATCAGATCTTTGTAACTGTTAAAAAAGGAGAAAATTGCAAGAGTTCTCTGTCACTTGTTAAGTGCTTTGCTGCTGAGGCTGCTGGAGGTAGTCTGTACCTGAGACCATTGTGATGTTTGCTCTTTACATCTTCACTGTGGAAGGGTCTGAGACCACTGGGAAGTAAGGATGCTCCTTGTGTGTGCTTTGAAAAAGAAAAGGTTGTGTCAGTCAGCTCAAAGGTGTGACTCTGCAAGGTGCTGGTTCCTTTGTGGGTGTGTATATTTATTTAGCTTACCAATATTTTATTGTTCGCCAGCCGCAACGCTGTGCTGTTCCTTCCTTTCCCTATGTACCAGTGGAAAGGAAAGGCGTGGGGGAAGAGAATACCTTGTATTGTTTGCTGATGTAGACCTAAACAGGATATTTGTGCCTTCTGTTAACCTGCTGTTTCTTACTAATGCTGATGTTACCTATGATTCTTGTATATTGCATGTACTTTTTTCCATTTCTTCAGTTTAAGTAAATTATTTGGCACAGCTGCTGTGACTGCACAGGAGGAAATATATGGCAAGGAATTGCTTCAAGGTTATTTAGAAACAAAAAAAATTGATTAGTTTGTGTGTCTTCCCCCTATTTCTGACCTTTGTAGTTGGAATTAACTGAAGCAGGAAAAAGAAAAAAGCTGTTTGTTTATTTTTCCCAGTGACCTGGGAAGCTTGTTCACAGCTCAAAAGCCATATTGAGCAAGAATAACATAAATGTCTGAATTGCTGAAAGCCTAAATTCCCTGATGGAAAGGTGGTTTGTTGAGGAGCAAAAAATAAGGTCAGAAGTAGTAGCCATTAGTAGCTATAAATAAAGTTACTCATTTAGGCCCTCAGAGGGATAAAAGAGAGAAGTTGTTGCAGTTTTTCATCTTGACCATGTGGTAAAAAGTAAGGTATGTCATGCCCTGCCATTTTTTAGGTGGTTTTAAAAATAGCTCCACTTGTGCTGTTTTCTGCTCAAGTGAAGATTTTCAGACATACTTGGATAAGTGACAAAAGCTGTTTGCCCCCAGTCTGAAATAAATACACGAGTTTATGAATCATTTCACTTTTAGTAAGTTGTGTTCCCTGCAGTGGAGTGCCTGTTCTGTCAGTACAGTTACAATTCTGATAAAAACCTGAATTTTGTTTTTAACCCAAATCTGTGATCATGTGAGCAATGTGGAAATGGTGTATGGAGTAGCTAAGGTGTACCCTTGGATCAGTTGGCTTTGTCTTTTGAAAAATAAGACATGGTGTGCAACCTCGTGGAGAGGCAGACTGATTTTCTTCCTTGGGGACAACAGCCATGGGAGTGGGGAGGATGCAACAAACCAGCCTGAAGTAACAATGCACTGAGACTGCCCTGGGGACCCTGGCAGAGTCTTGAAGACTGCAGGGTCTCCCTGCAGAGTTTGGGAACTGTTGCAGACAGATGGCTGGTTTTCCTAGGCGCCAGGTGTTGGGATTAACCTTTTTCAGAAGGGCACCAAGTGCAGTCTGGGTCTTTCTGTGTCTTTATTGCACTGTATACAGTGCTGAAACCACAAATTACACTTTTAGTTTAAAAGTCTTTGTTTAAGAAGCGACTCCCTTCTATGCTTAGCTGTGTTTTGGCCCAATTAAGTGAAGGATTTGGGGGCTCGCCTGAGTAGCTGAGTAATAATTAACCTCTGTTTGACTTAGTGGTGCAGAACTAGAACGTTCATCTTCAGAGCTAGATTTCTTCTGCCTTGGCTTTGGCTGACTGAGAAGTGACTCGTCATGTCCTCTTTCCCCTTTAATGCCAAATGTGTTTGTGGACATGTTACATGTGTCGAGCTTCATTGGAAAGTAACAATAAAGATGCAATGCTCTTGGGCTTATCCTGAGTCCAAAGCTTGGCACTGATCATCCTACTCGTTGTGGCTTCCAGCTCCCTGTGTGCTTTCTGCCCAGCAGCTCTTCCAAGGCTGAGGGGGCTGTTATGAAGGTCTCTCCCGAGCCGTGGGGGATGCAGGTGAGCAGCCTGTTCCCAGTCTGTGAGCTTTGATTCTCTCAGCAGTAGATGTTGGTGGTTCCCAAGCAAGTGGCTGCAGTAGCAGTTTCTGACTGGGCAGGAGCGGGAAGTTGCTGGGTGAGCTAAGGCTTGGGGGTGGGTAGGTGTAAAGGCACAGAAGAGTTCTAGGGTTTTGGTGATGTATAGCTAAACTATGCAATCATGTCTAAAGATAATGAACCCAAAACAAGCAGTGGGAGTTAGTGTTGAGACTTGGGTTACTAAAATTTGGCGCCTCGGCCTGCATAGTTCCAAGTTGTGTAATGTTTTCCATGGAAATTCAGCTCCTGATGTTGCTTTACTTAAAATAAGTAAAGACATGGTAATCCCAGGATGAATTCGGGACATAGTTCCATTTGAGTAAGAGCAGAGTCATAAGGTGTTTAAAATTAAACATTTTCTGAAATACCTCCTATTTTTCATTTCTAGCTCAGTGCAAGTCTTGGCTTCTTACACGTCACCATCCAAGCTTGCTGTGGGAAAATTAATGAACATTTAGGGAAAGATGTCCCTAAGTGTGACAGGGAAAGTTGAACTAGATGATCTTTAAAGGTCCCTTCTAACATAAATCAATCTGTGACTGTGAACACTGCATCTATTGGGACTCAGGAAACTCCCAAAAATCCACTTAACAGTAACCAGGAAAAAATGATTAAAATCCAGGAGGTAGCTACTGCTGATCTTGGTACAAGTTGTGTTGAAATTGCAGTGACCATGGTCCAAGCACAGCTTCTGCAAATCTGCAGTGCACACTGCAGGGCCCCTTTGCATTGCTGCCGTAGCTCCCGTGTGGGCAGCAGTGGGTGGCACAGCCCGGCGTGGCCTCTGCAGCCATGTCCGTCCTGTCAGGGACAAGGGCAGGAAGCCTCTGCCACAATCATGTCTCTGTGCTCTTCATACAGACGTGGCTTTGTTAGCAGATGACTTGTCTGTCTAACTTACCACTGCTTGTTAACCCATCTCAGGATCATTGTTACATTGATTGTACATTGACTGTAGAGCTGCTTTTATTGCAGACATCCTTGGAAAGATAGAAATCAATTTTTTAATTTCTACTTAATTTCTTTTAATGAAGCCACCAAGTTCACTCCTTAGCTATACAGGGCATGGCATGTATCGAGGGAAGAAAATTTACCCCTGGTGTCTTTTGTAGGGAAGATGTTAAAAACTGACCCACAAGATCCTTAGGAGGTTTTGTTTTGTTTTTTAGGAAACTGTCCTTAAGAGACTACTGTATTTGAAAGACTACAACTACTGCTGTGGCACACACAACGCCACGTTCAATGATATTTCCTTTAAATTATCAGAAAGGAAGCAGAGCAGTGGATGAAGTTGAGAGTAAAGGAGCGGGTGCCATGTAGTTCCTACCTCTGCCAATGCAACAGAATTGCCTCAGGGCTGGATAGGGGTAATTACACATCAGCCTTTGTCTTTCAGGCACCAGATGGTATCATGAGAGCTGCTGCTAGGAGCAAAAAGTTCAAAGTTGGGAACATTGTGTAGAAAATAGACTTAAAGAAGAATTGGACAGTGCTCTTTCCTCCAAATGAGCAGGAAGAAGTTTCATGTGACATTATACATTATTGTGTCAAGTAGTAGCTGAGTTTTACAGGGCAAGCAGTACTCCACACCTGTGGCACAGCATGGTCTGTGTTACTCAGGCAGCTGCCCCGGGAACAGCGGGTGTGGATGTGTGTGCACTCGGGGTGATCCATCACCAGCCCATGCTCAGTCTTGAGTATTCAAGAATCAACTTGCTGTGGAAAATTTCTGCTGGAAGCTTTTTATTTTGCAAGAGAAGAATCACTGAACGGTTCACTTCTTTTATTTCTGTAAACATGTTCATAAATAATTTTTCAACAAAAAATAAATGGATACAGTTTTATCTGAGGGAAAGACTTGTACAGCATATTGGGCTAGAAAACCCCAAACAAGCTTCTTGCAAGTTGGCTGAAGTTGTGTATTACTCCTGGAAGCTGGATATATTTGAGGTGGTCTTAATGTGATCTGGAGGAATGAAAATGGAGCAAGTATCTCTTCCTACTAGCTATGGGCCTAGATACTGTAGTTCTGTACAAATGGAATCTTGCTTATGTGAACGTGAGGTGTGGATTTAACTCCTCTGAGAATGTAATGAAACCATATGGATATCTGAAAATATACCCAGAAGTTCTGGAGGTCACATCTGAAGGTGCGTAAGCAAATACACTCATGTCTCTATGAAGGTGAAAGGGAGCTGAAAACATGACCAACACAATGTCATGTCGGTGCTTTCTTCAAAAGATCTATGTTCAGTGAGAAACACGCTGCCAGGATTGAGCTATGCTCATCTCATGAGTAAGCAGTTAGAATTATGATGAAATTACAATCATTTCTTCAAAATTAGACAAGTTGGTACTTGAAACAACGGTGAAATTGTAGGAAGAGTGGCTCATGAGCAATGGGGGGAAGGTGACATCATATGAATGCTGTCGTGGGATTTGAATGATTTAAACTGCATTGCTGCACATGCCAAAGTGCTGCAGCCCTCAACAAAAGCTTCACTCTGCTTTTGTCATGATTGTCCAGTTACTACAGTGTTTTCCTTTGTGGTTTTTCCTTTCCAATATGTTTTTCCCTGGGTGAAGAGGTGTAGTGTACAAATGAGGCTCTTGCCCTCTCTAGGAGTTTGCACCCATGCAAATAAAACCAGATCTACTGCCTGTGCTAAGCAGGGGGCTGAGTTCTGGGTAACTTGCTTGGAGGAGCAGTAGCAGGCACGTAGTCCCTGTGGCTTGCAATATTTTCCACTGCACACATGAAAATGGTATGGAGCTCTGAGGACTCAAAATTAATTTCCTTAGAGGTGAGGAAATTTCTGTTCCTGCCTACAGAATGAAGTATTTCATATGCTGCATCGTGGGTTAGAGGTAGTACATGCGGTAAGCAGAAAGTTATTGCTCCACTTTGAGATGATGATTTGTGACTTCTTTGAAAAGAAGATTGGTTATTTTTAAGGCCAAGTCTTTTTGACCAGCCAAGTAAAATCTTGGAGGAAGCTAATACAGAGCTGGCAGTGTAGGAACGCATTTCTATGGCAACATTTATTTGGAGTAAAGCCTAAGCGGCTTTTCGTGTTTCCCACTTCCAAGAGTTCAGGAGTGCTGAAGAGCCACCAGCTTCTGCAAAACTGTCTTGTGAGGCTGGGTGTTTTGGTAATCATGAGCAAGATGCTTCTCAGTTATTTTGCTGCTGAGACTACTGATAACAGACAGTTGTGTTTCTTTTTTAGAGTAAAAATACAATTTTGGCTAAAGCAGTATGAATAAATAGTCACATGCTTCACTTTTTTTTGAAATGATATTTCTGAAGTAATTTAGAAGGGATGAGTACCCCTCCAGGTGACCAAGTTGGAGCATTTTTCTGAGAGGAGGTCTGGGCTGAAGAAGCAGTCATTCATTCTTGGGTTTGTGTCACATTCATATCAGCTGAAATCAAGCACATGCTCTTTCTGACTAAGGAAGCTTTCCCAAATCCTCTTCTTTTCTACAATAATTAGCAAAAAATGGTCTATTTGCACAATTCCATGCTTCAGCATTTGTGGGAAAGTTATTTTTTCAGTAGTGTTTAGTGTAAAAATTTTATTTCATCTAAGAGTTCTTAAAAAATCCCAACAAAACAAGACAAAAACTACCACCCAAACAGAACAAACAGCTGAGTTTGTTTGGTTTTTTTTTTTTATTTGACAGCATAGTAATATGAGGAGTGACTTTATTATTAGCGTGAAAAGTAGTAAAAGATACTGGCTGGGTATAGGCAGAGGAAGGCATTTATATTTGTTTTATACTTGCATTCTTTTGTTCCATAAAAAATCTGATTATGAGCATGTACAATTAAATATGTTTTAAGAGCACTGTGTGAAGCAGTCATGGAAAATTCCCAGTTTGAGCTTCTGCAGGCCTGCTATGAAGCCCATTTGCTTTGAGTTTTGTTTGGGTTATTACTTCTGCTTTTAGGGCTTTGGGTTTGTTTGGGGGGGGTTGCTTTGGTTTGGTTTTTGATTTAAGAATAAGCACCTTTCCGTGCAGGGAAGAATCAGTAATATGGCATTTTGAGTGCTCCACTGCTTTTTAATTTAGGCACACTGATAATTTGACTTGAAATTATTGTGCAGTCTAGCTTCTTTATAGATAATTTAAAGCAGCATCCTTGTGATGGAAAGCTTGCAAAGCTCTCCCAGGTCTCATAGACTAGGGAACTGCACCACGCTGTGGGAAGCAGATGTTTATGGAATTGTCTGGGCTGACGTTTACAGACTAGTTGATTGATTTAATTCAAAATTTTACAGAGGAGTTGGTTGATGTATTTCATTGCAAAGTAAAATGAATTTCCATTTAAATGTTTGTGCTGCTGAGTAGACACACTCAGAGGTAACTGAAAAGTCATGGTTCTCTGGGCTTCAGGGTGGATGAGAGTTGCTTGTGAGAACCTGCTGCCCAGTGTGTTGACTCATAGCTTCCAGCATACCTTTTGGGTGGCAGTGAGGGAGGAATCTGGGAGATGCACAGCAGGGATGTGTAAATCTGCTGGAGCAGCTACCTTGTACGAGAAAATTATGTTTTTGTCAGACCTAAAGTTGCTCTATGATCTGTGCGTGTCTGTCTGTTGCCTGATAGCGGTATCTCTCTACAAATCCTGTAAGGAGATGGTAGCTGGGTGGAGTTGGTGTCTTCTCACGAGTAACAAGTGATGGGACAAGAGAAAACAGCCTCCAGCTGCACCAGGGAAGGTCTAGACTGGATATGAGCAAAATCTTTTCACCAAGTGTGTTGTCAAGCTTTGGATCAGGATGCCAAGAGAGGTGACGGAATCACCATAGCTGGAGGTATTTAGAATATGTGTAGACGTGACACTTAGGGATGTGCTTGAGTGATCAATTATCTTAGACATCTTTCTCAACCTCAGTGATTCTGTGATGTTACATTAGTCTGTGGGTAGTCTGAGGTATTGGGTGATGTGTAGTGAAATATGACTACTTCTTGAGGACAAGATGTATAGAGTGGAAGGAGGAGCTTGCTCTTGGCTATGGTCTTGCTAGCTCTTGCTAGCAGCTCGATCCCCTTGCCTGTTGCTACATGCTGAACTCACCACAAAGATACTTCTGCTTCATATGCAAATAATGTGTCACAACTCCTACATCTCTGCTGTCATTTCATTGCTTTTACCAACCTAAAAGTCTGCTGAATTTCAGGGTTGGACATCAGAGAGTCATAGAATTGTCTGTGTTGGAATGGACCTTAAAACCATTTCGTTCCAGCCCTCCACTGCATGCGCCCTCCCCTTCCCTTGGCAGGGACACCTTCCACTAGACCAGGTTTCTCCAAGTCCCATCTAAGCTGTACTTTGAACACTTCCAGGCAGGGGGTCTCCATAGGTTCTCTGGGCAACCTCACAGTGAAGAGTTTCTTCCCTAGATTTAATATAAACATATCCTCTCTCAGTTTAAAGCCGTTCCTCCTTGTGCTTACACTACATGTTCTTTCAAAAAGTCTTTCTCCAGCTTTCTTGTAGGCCCACTTTAGGTTCTGGGAGACAATAAAAAGGTTTCCCTGGAGCCTTCTCTTCTCCAGCCTAAACAACCCTACCCCTCTGTCTTCATAGGAGAGTTGCTCCATCCCCCCAGGCATCTTTCTCTGGCCTTTCTTTATCTCATATATCTCTGTCTCAAATCAGCTGTGTTCCTGCCAGTCCTGCCAGGTCTCCCATCAGTTTTTCTAATTTGGTGAAGCACAGCTTTCCACAGCTGGCACTTGCAGGTTCTTCCAGGCTGGGGGAAATGTGACTGTCAGTCACAGCTGGCAGGTGTTTGTATGAAGGAAACAGGATCTCCTCCCTGGCTGAGTTTGGCATCTTGACCCAAGTAGATCACATCAGTTAGTAAAGGGTGTGATCTTATTTCAGACCTGACCCTGGAGAAATGGGGGGAATAATTCTGCCTCTGCTGCAGCAATGCTTCACTGCTTGCTTGAGCTAATCTCCTTGGCTAGTGGGAAGGGCATAGGTGCAAGGGGTTCTCACCTAGACATATGAACAGTGCATCTCTGGGAGATTACAGTGCGTAGTCAAAATCATTTGGTTGAGGAGATCCTTTGCCTGCTGACAGGCATTTAGCTGTTCAATCCTGGTTTAATAATGCTTTTGCACACTGAATGTAGTAAACTAGAAGAGAGTCTGAACCCCCATGTATTTCCTTACTCCTGGTTATCTCTGAAATAAATGCCTGTTTTGTCAAGGGGCAATGCTTCAAATCACTTCTCTTTGGTTAAGCTCTTCTAATTGCTTTGTGGTTTAGTTTTGTTTTGGATTAAATCTTCAACAACCTGCTGTACAGTAAAACATGCATGTGTGCAAAACAAAATTACAGAAGCAACTTCTTTGTGTTTCTCTGTGCTTCTCCTGCTCCTGCCATAAGTACTCGGCTGAGGTAGTAATTTTTCCTTTGGACAATTGCCAGCTCTTGTAAACATGCATGGAAGAAAGAAAAAAAATGAATACTGGAGTCATACAGTAACATGGAAACAAGGAAGCAGAATGGGTCAGGCGTGCCTGCAAATGAGGAAACGTGACACACCTTTCTGTTGAAAGGTGGAGTGCACATTTTAAGCTTCTTTGGAAAGATGATGCCAGCCATGAGGAAAGGTGTGTCACTGCACATCCAGGGAACCTGTGAGCTGCTTTGTATGACTGCCTTGGGGGTTTGTCTATAGATGTGAGACGGAACAATGTGCAATTACAGGGTTTGTCCAGCGTATGATGTGCAAGTGTCTATGACAAGAGGAGAGAGGGTTTGCTCATATAAAATACATGCTCTGTTTCTGTGTTTCATACTAAAGGTGTTCCCTTCTGACAGTTCAGTAGTGAATGAACTTCAAAGGAGTAATTTTTTTTTAAATGTAATATGTAGGAAAAATGCCAGTAAAATGCCAATAATGACTTGCCATAATGACTTCACTGACTTGCCCTGTGGATGTTTCATTTTATAGTTGCACAAGTGCATAAGAATCTAAACAGATTCCCTAATAAGGGTAGCATTACTGCAAGGAAATGTATCTGGTCAGGGAGAAGTGGAGTAAGCAAAAAAGCAGGAGATTGCTTTTCAGAGGGTTGTGACCTTGGGCAGCTGAATATAATGGGTGCAGTGTTTCAGGCTGCCTTTTTACCTTGCAACTGCTGCATACCATTGGTATTCATCAGCAGTGACCAGGCTCTGCAGTGGAGAGAATTACAAAGCATCCATCACCTTGTTTCCGAGAGAAGTTCGAAGTTGATAAAATACAAAAGTATTCAAAGTGCATGCAGAAAATGCTGCCTTTTATCTGAACTTCATGGATTTCTAACTTTACCCACTATATAAACTTTATTGCTAAATCTTCCTTCACTATGGATCCCAAACTCTCTCTTATACTAAGTTACACCTTCTGTCTGTGTTACAATGGTGTGAAATGCCACCTGTCCAGCCTGCTTTGGTGTCACATTGCCTCTGGGAAAGCAGAGATTAGCCCTGATTGACAGTCTTCTGCTCATACTGTGCAACAGCTGAGAAGGAGACCACTGGGATTTAATTTCTCTTCCATGACTGCCACCTAATTTTCCTTGTCCTCTGTGTTGGCAAAGTGAATTAATTGTTTTCAACTGCCTGTTGCAATTTATTTTTCTTTAAAAACATAAGATCACAGGTTTGAGAAGTAACTCATAACCAGATATTTAATATTTACTGACACCTTTGCTTTATTTTATGGTTGGTACGTTAGGTCCTGTTTATAAACTAATTACAAACAGTGAATTTTGAATTGAATAACAAGTTATTTAGGTTATAGGCTTCTGTCCTTTGTAGGTTGACACATTCTCTTCATATTTCATGAGAAAATTGATAAACATGGGAAGACAACAGTGATCAAACCTTATGTGTTTGACATCTTTGTTCATGGCTGAGTTCTAAAATTTGTTGGGAGTCTTTTCTGAGTTCCTGACCTGGGAAGGAGGAGAAGAAGGTCAGCATTGGAGAAGGAGGTAATGGGAAGAGCTAGCAGTTCTCCTGTCTGCTCCAGCCCAAGAGAAGTGTCCACCAAAGTCTCAGGGAGTGTTTCCTCCCAGCAATCTCAAAATATTGATCAGGGTACATAGGACAAAAAAAGATGATTATAGGAAAGGGGAAGAAAAGACACTCTTGTAGACAGGTGCAATAATTTCAGAGAGTTCTCTTAGTATCCTTTTGCAGATGTTGGGAGTGTGAATTAATTCTGAAATAAATAGAAGGTGAAATAAACTGTTTTTTCCATGTATGTAGACTTGTGCTTCTCTTCACAGGTGTGCTAGGGAGTCTAACTGAGGGTCACCCTTCAACTCTTTTCCTGCTGCTGCCTCACTTCTAAAAATAGAGAAAATCTATTTAAACAGTATTACCCAGATTACTCTTTCACTTAGTTCTGTTCTGTTGACTAAAGCTCCCATAACTCTCTAGCAAAGAATCTTTTCCTTTCCTGTGCAAAATACAATACCCGTTAGTTAGTGTGTTACAAATGCTTTCATACACTGCTGGGATTTAATTAAAGCACTGCTGCCTGCCTGCTTTTGTTTTTTAAGATGTGCATTTCATGGCTGCATGCAAGGCAGTGAGCTCCAGAAAGTCAGAGGGCAAAAAGCATCAGATACCACAAACCATAGGAAGTGGACATGTCCTCCTGAGTTGCAAAAGCTCTCTGACAGTGAGGCTGGTCACACATGTTCAGTGTGAGGAGGCAGGCTGAGCTAGGCAGTGCTCAGCAAGCACAGCACTGTGCCTCTGCATCCCCCGGGTTCCCCATGAGCACCCGTGGTGCTTGCCAGCCTTTCTGCCTCGGGTGATTGGGAGTAAGCCATGCTCTGCCCTCTAATGATAAAGTGTGCCACTACATTTTGCTTAATTGGTTGTGTTTTCATCAGGTGATCTCCAGACAGGCAATTTGGAGTTGCTCAGTGATTATTGTGGTTTGCAGTGTACAAATTAGTGTGGGAAGTTGCTAACATTAGCCTTCCAACTTAGGACTTCAGTGGCAGTGTCGGCTCTTTCAGTGTTCATCCGAATTGTGAAAGGCAAGGAGGAAGCACATGGAAGGACACTGTGTTGCCTGTCTTTGCTGGGACATCCATGCTCTGGCAAAGGGGTTTTCCAAACCTGCTTCTAGAATCCAGGCAGCAAAGGTGGGCTTCAGATGTAGAGGAGTATGATTCCCCTCCTCCTTACCACCTGGATTTTTTGTATTTTTATTTATTTAATTTTTAAGGATGATTAGGCCCTGGGAATGTAGTACTTGTTCCCCTCCACCTCAAGCTGTTTCAAAACCCATGTTGGACCCATTCTGTACGATGCTAAAATCCTGATAATGTCTGCCCAAGCTTCCTAAATGCACCTCAGTGTGCTGCTACCCACTTGCTGCAGGTCAGAAATCTATGTTTTTCTGTCTAGGTGTAGACATGATGTGTTTGTTCTTCAGCAGGCTTCCCCAGGCTCCTGTTCCTGCTTTTGTGCTGTGGTGCACTGCCTTGTGCTGCCCAAGTGTCTCATCTCTTGGAGCTGGTGTTGTGAAGAGGTGCTTGTCCCAAATCCAGGATATTGCCCCTGAGTTTTAGCAGAGCATATAAGCAGGATGGAGCAGGGGCTGCTGGTGGAAGCTGTTTGGTGAGTCACTGGCAATGCAAGACCTGAGCTCCAATTGCTAAGGTCTGAGCAACCCAGACCTCCCAACTGCTGGTGGTCAAAGTGTAGCTGGGATTTGTTCCTCAGCGAGGGGTGAGACCAGTCAGATGGGCTTCAGAAAAGCAAGGCTGAAGTGCTTGTTGAAAAGGCTACCGTGCAGGTGCAACAGCACATCTGAATTCACCAACTGTTTTTCGTTTGTTCCTCTTTGTTCTATAGATGTTTACCTATATGTAGAGTCCTGTGGTCATCTGAAGGACATCATAGGTGGCCAAAGTTACCAAAGAGCTCTTGTGTTTCTAGGGCAAAACCCATATAGCTTGCCAAATTTTGATTTCAAAAAAAGAAAATGAAAACCAAAACAAACCTACCAACCAAACAAAATCCAAACAAAACCAACCAAAAAAACCCAAAAAACCCTCAAAAACCAAAAAATCCACAAAACTACACAAACCGAAGTATGAACTATCCAAGTAAAGAAATAATTCGATGTAAAATACATACTTCTAATACTTGTGTCCCTGTGGCAAGAGGGAGATATATTGTGACAGCAAAGCTGCCAAGTGAAGTGAAGCATACTGAATCATCAATTGTAAATTCAATGTGAGGGGATCAATACAACTTAGCAAAAGAGCTTATAAACTGACATTTAAAATTCTTCTATTTTCAATAATCAGTGTTTCTGTTAATCAAAGAATGAAAGAACTGTGGTCTGTTACTCTGTTTTCTCAGTTCTTTTCACACTTCCTTTCTTAGACTTGGAATGAAATCTTGCTAAGTCTTAGATCACCCAGAGTGTGCCCTGTGTCTCTACAAAATCCTGATTTAATTTTAAGCAAGTATGGAGCTTGCAAGAAGAGAGGGAGCAAATACCCCAAACAAGTTACAAAGAATGTGGGCTGGGGGAGTCAGTTTGTTTTTTTATTAAGGCTCTGATCTTATAGCTCTTTTTTGCAACAGTTCAGTTTGGAAATACTTCCCTTGCTTGCCCATCCCTACTTCAACTCATGAAAATTGTTCATGTAAAGTGATATTTTTGAGTTACAGGGAGACATAAACAAAATAAAAAGAAATCCCTCTAATGTTTTCAGATCTGTAAAAGGATCATGCAAACTGACAATATGGAACATAAAACTAAAGTGGAACCTTTGTGCTTTGATGCCAGTAAATTGAAAAGTGAAAGCTGTACTATTACTCTTGGGAATAATTTTTAAGTATGCTCATTACCTTGCACAGTCTGCTGTTTAATATGGATTAGGTTTTTTGCACCAGAATCCCACTTGAGTAAAGGTATGCTTTCCTGGAATTGCCTGCTTCTTTGGCATGAGAAAGGAAAAGGAAAAGGCAATGCTGAGCTTCCTAGAAGACAGGAATAGTTGTTACCTTGTTAAATGCAATTCCTCCTTGCTTTTAGGTGCAACACTGGCATTGTGTCAGTGATGCTTCTTGATGCAAAAAGGCTTTGACTAATGCCACCAGAATAAAGTCAGATAGCTGACAAAGACTATTCAAAGATAGAAAATGTATGTGGATCAGAAATTTCATCTGCTTTGCAAATTCAAATCAGGCTGAGTTGTTGTAATGCCCCTCTAGACAAGGCAAATCCATGCTTTTAGTAGCACAACTAAAATCTGTAGAAAAAGCATAGCACTACTATATAGTTTTGCACAGTGTTAAGAACTGAACAGTGCTTGACTAGTGAACCTAATGAAAAGCCTGATGTCTCATGAAAGTAAGTGGTAAATGCTTCTCTTCAGAACAAATGTGCCAAAGCGAATGTTTTTTTTCTTTTTACGCCTACTCAATTAAGATGTTCCTCCTCAACAAAATGTTTTGAAATGAAACTGAACTTGTACTTTTGCAAGCAGAAGTTCACATTTTGGAAACAAGACTCTCCTGGGCTTTACAGACAGTCAATGAGAAACCTCTCAGGTTCAGTCTCAAACTAAACCTTGATTCAGAATGGTTGGTCTTTCCCTTGCCCTGTGGTTGGTGCTCGTGAGTTGGCTTGCCTGGTCTTTGCTTTGTCCAGACAGGAGAGGCAAGAGGAAGGTCAAAAATCACTTGGGTGTTTTGCAAAACTTGTGAAAAGTGGTTTTGAGACCATTAGCCACCTGTGGCAGATGACTTATAAGTTTTTGAGAGCAAAGTTTCTGAAGAATAACAAAAGTATGTGGCTGAGCCCCAACAAAGAGGGTAGTGAAGAAACTCCCACCACTGCTTTACTTAATTAGTGTTTGAAACCCCAGTCCCAAGAGGGCAGCTTAAGCAGGGAATGAGAAGCGAGTGCTAGCACATAAGGATTTAAAAATCCTTCTCCCCTTTGATGGCAGTTTATAAGCATGTCATGTAGCACAAGAAAACATTGCCAAGCTGGCAGCTTTTGGACTGGGGACTGCCAGGCCCAACCAGGCATGGTGGATGAGCTACAGGCATTTTGGCAGGCTGTTCTCCTTTTCCCTGAGTCACTGGTAGACTGCACCGCAGTGTAAGAGCTGACTAGATGATGTGGCAAAGAGAATATAAGCAGAAGCTAGTGGTGATTGAAATTGTGTGGTTTGGGCAGTCGTGCTGGGACAACTACTTGTGCTGGCTGCATTGCTGTTGGCTTTGGTGAATGATTCTTGGTGGAGACTCTTCCTCTGCTGCATTCTTGCCCTCTGCGTTCCTTAAAATACCTGTTGGAATTTCTGTGTTTGTCCTTGTTGTTAGGGTTTTTTGTTGCTGCTGTTTTGTTCATGTGTTTTCACATTTTTGGTCATGACTGCAATTATTTAAAAAACGAGTTTCTGAAATAAAAGATGAATGCCTGACAACACAATGCTGTCATCAAAGACAGAATTGCAACTCTTACTGGATTCTGTGGACGCAGCATTAGGGCTTGTTTGATTCTCAGGATAAATTTAAAGGGGTTTTTGAGTGTATTGTACATTCCTCTTCAAGAACTCAAATAAGGGGAGAGAATTACATGCTGCTTTTAAGTTGACCATGAATATACACCAGGAGGTCTGTCATTTGCCTGGCCATTGCTACCCCCTGCCCCAGTGTAGACCCTGAGGGAAAGATGTACATGGCCCTAAGCTCTTTTGCTGTGTGCTCCGCACATCTCACTGCTGTCATCAGTAGCTGTCTCCTCTTCCTTCTCCTCACCCATGTGTTTTCTTTTTGAATTACCTATCTTCCTGAGTTTTAACAGATTAAAATCCTGCCTCCTCCTTTCATATAGCTTTCATATAAGCTAAGATAAAGGGGTGAGAGGCAGTGCCATAAGTCTGTGATACCCAGTGATGATGATGTAGAAGGGGACTTGAAACTGTAGATCCAGTAGTTAGAGAAAAGTTGCTGTATGTGTTTCCCTGCTGCATTTTGGCAGTTCTGTTCATGGTCAAGTTGTCTTGGAGGTCTGGTTCGTTGCCAAGTAGTACTTGGAGCAATGATTTTTAATTTCAGAATTCATGAGAAATGCCATTGTCTGACTGCACAGAAGCTGTCATTTCTTTACCTTACATTTGCAGGCATGAGAACAAGCTGTTGTCTGCCAGCAGTCTGTCTAACTTGACCTCAATCAATAATGGCAGTAGGATTTCCAAACCCCCTGCACTGCCATGTTTTTGCAGCCATGATGCTGGGGTATAGGTTAGGAGGTCTTGAATGAGAAAAAAAGTGTTTTGCAAAACTTGTCAAAACAGGTTTGCTGAATCTCTCATGGAAGTCATAATTCAGAATGTACCACTACCACTAACTCTTTCAAAAACACTTCATGGAATCTTCTTGCTGAGTTTGCTTTTGAGTGCAGAAATCTGTTGTCCTCAAGAGCTGACAACATCTTCAAAAGCTCTAGCAGAGAAGTGCAATAGCTTTTTGATAGAATTGCCTTTTGGCTTTTGACTGAGATCTGTTAGTGTCTTCACACTCAACAGCAGAAGATGAGGACAAACATGCTTGTCCACATGCACATATTGAGGGTATTGTCTGTGTGCTGTTTGTGTTGGGCATAATTGGAAGATAAAAAAAATTGTGCTGTTATTTGTTGGTTTTTTTAAAATTTATGTAGAAAATACTAATTTATATGAAGCAGTGGTCTTGTAAGAAATGCTGGTGCCTTCAAAGGGCTGAGGAAGGTACGAATTTATTCTAGTTCCCTTTCAAGTTGGTAATAATTTATGTTTTAATCTGGATTCTTGTTTTTAAAGTAGTATACCATCACTAGCTCTGTGCTGTCTCCAGTTACTGAAACAGGAGGAGATGGAGCCTGTTCAAGGTTAATCAGCAGATGTTGTGCAGACCTCAGGAGCAAGAGAGCTGGTGCTTTGATCTGATGTGGGAGATTGACAGACGACAGAAACATCTCATTTTCAAGGACATTTTGCTCTGCAGGAAACTAACCCCCCTTGAACTGGCCTTATGGAAACATCTTCATGGCTTTGTTCTGCTTTAAAAGAGGAAAAAAATAGTATTGTTTAGGAGACTGAACTAAATTTGTTGAGAGGAAGGTGTTAGTATTTTACCCTAATGTTTTCTGAGGAAAGTGTGAATATATGGTAAGGGTTTGAAAAGTAATTTTACCCCATTAAGCTCAAATAAGTATATGCCTTGATTTATGTAGATAATCAGTTCATGAAATTGAGTTTAAGGAACTGAAATTTAGATTGCATTTTCAAATAAAATTACAAAGTTGTGCTTTCTCTCACTATGTACAGGGTTCAACTAGTCCTTGTCTGTAGCTCTGTCCATCCCTTTCCACCCCATCATCCCTGAATAAACACTGCTGATTCCTGACTGTTGGCAGAGAGGGGTAGCCTGGCTTTCCAGGAATGGAGCATATTGGTGCCACTGTATTGGAGCAATTTCTGGAGTGTTCATTTATTTCTCTTTTGTACATTGCGTGACATTAGTAACCACAGACTTTTATAGTAATTCCCACATTCAGCCACCACTGATGACCAGCTCTTCTGGAAGCCTTTTGTTGATGAGAAGCAGCACCAGTGAAGCCAGGCAGTACAAAGGAGGACATCCTAGACCAACATTCTGAATTAAAGAGCAATGCATCAGACAAATGGCCATTACTGCTTGTTTCCCTGGACTTAGATATGGAAGAACAAGTCTGGTTTTCTGCTCAAGAGGCTGAATGGTTCATATATATAAAGTCAGTGAGGAATATTCAGCTTCCAGTAAACTTTCCACTGAGTAGTCTGGCCAGGCACTTAATATGGTTTTGGGTACCTAAATTTAACTGTTTTCAGTAGCCAAAGCCAACAGGGAAGGGTGAGTGTTCAGAACAATAACTGACTATTAATATGAAATTAACAAAGTTGTGGTCTTTTTCTTGATGGCTTCTTTCTTTTTGTGGCCCCTCCTTAACTGTTGTCATTTTGTGACTTAGGAAAGAGAAGGAATGAAAAGAAACGTGGTTTTGGTTACCTTTTGTATTAAAAAGCTGTGTCCCGCTTGACCTAGTTAATAACATCTCTTCCTGTGTCTCAGACTGTATTTGGAGCCAAGCTACTGAGGTGCATAAACAAAAGGTTCTCTCAATACATATTGACCATTGTTCCTTTTGCTTTGCCAAGCCTCAATAGTGACATGCTTTTTGAATGCAGATGCAGCATAACCTATATTCATTGCTCTTAATTTAAAGCAGTTTTAACTGTTTGGGATCAACTGCATTGATGTGTGGACTGGATTTCACATTATAAGGTGTTTGCACTGAGATGAGAACACAGTCGTTATACAGTATCTGCTTTTTCATGTGTAGACATATATATGATATATATGTCTATAAAATGTAATTAATGTGCAGTTATTGTATTCAGCATACAGCATGGATGCATAAAATCTAATTTGTTAATTAGAGTTTTGCAATGAGTGCTCCACCATTTTACTTAATTGAGATAAAGATCATCATTAATTTTGTGACTTTCAGCATATATATCCAACAGAAAGTAAAAAATGAATGGATTTTTGTCACCTCTACAAACAGAATACTGAGCAAGACATGAAGTAGTGTTTGCATTTTCAGCATCAAAATCTGTGAGGTAGAAGGTCCCAGGACTTCTCCAGGTAGTCTTGCAGCTGTGAGATTTGAAGAGCTATTTTCTTCCAGTTTTGCAGTCAGGAGAAATTTATTTGCTACGGAAATGATGGCATACAGCTTTTCTTCTACAAACACTATTCCAAGTATTTTTACAACCTTACTTCATGGAAATAAAAAAATACTGGGCTGTAGTTGGTGCTCCATGGCTTTCTTTGCCCTCTTACCACAGAAGGCTGGCTTGTCAGGAAGCTCTGCAGTAATCCCAGACACCAGGCTTCTCCCTGCAAAAGAGGCTGAGGTCAGTGTAGTCTTGATGTGCATTGAGAGGATTCCTTCCTCAGGTGGGTCCTGTGTGCCAAGTCTTGTCCATAAATTAGGCACTGGTGAAGATTTTGTCACCGGTGCATGGCTAATACACTGCAGACGGGTGGCAGCTGGATCAATGTCTGTATAGCTGGAGAGGTATCTCTTGCCAAGACCTTTTTGTTTTCCCCACCCAGAGGGGAAAGCCCATGGACAGACAGTCCATTGTAGAGCTACCTTGCCAGGAAACATGTTGTATTTGCATTCCAGATGCCTCCAGCTTTGTGAACTGAATTGTTCCAGCCTTCTTTGAATAGCTATTGACCCCTAACAATGTACATTTGTTTAAATCAACCCCTTTCCCTGCTTTAAAAAGCTTATTATAGCACTAGCCCAACCAAATGAAGGCCTCTGTGCAGACTCCTTTTCCCCTTCATAGCCAGAAAGAAAACTTTGCAGCATTAATTATATAATTTCAAGACAGAAAACATTCTCCTCCTTCTGAGTGGCTATTTTGAATGCTGAGGTTTTGGCAAATTTTGTTGCAGCTTAATGTTTACAAGCTTTTCATTGCTCCTGAAAGCATAAACTTCATGTTACTTAAGCTTCTGAGAAGCTGGCAAATAATGAACCGGTGGAATAATAGGGGTTTGGTTGTCCTGAGACACTTTAAGAACTTGACTGCATTTTGGTAGATAGGATTTTTTTGCTTTTTTTGTGTGCATTTAAGTGGATTGAGTTCACGTAGAAGGAGGTGGTGGAGACTGACCAGGACAGAACTTTAGTGCCCAGAACTTTTTTGCCCAGGCTGGCAGTAGTATTTTTGGGGGCGGGGGTTGTAGGCTGGGACCAAATTCTCTTTGCTGCTAGAGGTGACAGTAGTACATGCACCCTCCCCTCAAGCCACCAGGTTTCCAGAGCCTGATGCTGACAGTGACCACCATCATGAAATCGCGTGCAGTTTGTGAAGCAAACTGTGACTGTTTGCTGTGAGGGGAAGCTTGGCTCTGCCTTACTCCTGTTATTAGGTCAAGGGGTTATTAGGTAGCACTTCAGAAGACCAGTGAAATAAAAAAAAAATCTGAGAGGTGGACAACCCTGTAGTCATTTAATTTTATGCCATAATAATCCCACTAATAACAGCAAAATATTCAAATGTGGAACAGTGGTTGTCTGACTGAGTGTGATGGTTTAATGAGCTGGGGATTCTTTCTTCTGGTGTCCTGTGTTAAGTCAGGAGTACCTCATCTTGTGAGGCTTCTATAGACAGTACTGTTAAACCTGCATTAATGTGAAAAAAAAACCCCTTTGTCTCTACATGGCGGTTGTGGTAGATATTCCTTAGTACCAAATGTGTGGCCTTCAGAGTTGTCATTGCTCCTGTGTCTGTGCCTGAGGGACACAGGACATTTCTGTTTACTGATGCCCTCAACATTAGCCTTCCTTCCTCTGGGAAGTGCAGGGTGAGAGGTCCCCTTGGACCAGTCAGCATGGGGATGTTTGTGGTGTTCAAGAGAATAAAAACAGAGCAGTGCCCTGGGTTTTCTGATGACCAGAGTCTGATGTAGACCCAGGAGAGTGTGTGGAAATGTTCCAGCTGCTATTGCTGGATTTTGAATTTAATGTTCAAGTCCTGTCTATTGCTTTTACCACTTCTGGGGAGCCATCTCCCCACTGTTTCCCAGTCCCTTGCTCCCCCCTGTCCACCTCAGGTACTGGCACTCTCCACTTCCATCTGCCCTAACTCTGCACTTTTGAGTTGATAAGACTTGCATTTGAGCTGCTTCAGGATTGCTGTGTATCTAGAAACCATCTGACTCAAGGCTTTGGAAGTAAAAGGGCAGATGCTCCACAGGCATTTGCAGCATTGAAAATAGAAAGCAGTCAGTGAAAAGATGCAGTGGCAAAAAATAAAGGGATTCTCTTGCCTCGTCCTCTGTGTCCAGGTGAGCTCTTCCCATTTAGGGAAACCAAACAGCAAGAATTTTTAAATTCTCCATGAGTGTTATATGAGTGCTATTTTGTCTCGGTGCTGCTATTGTCCCATCATAGAAAGAAAAATGTTTATTCAACATTATCTAAAAGCATATGTAACTTGTAAGGTGGCTGAAGTCCATGGTAGGCTCTAGGGCCACTCACCTTAAATAGGCAACAGAATAAAAATCTGTATTTGTCTAGATTATTTATCAGGACTGTACCCCCTCCACTTTGAAAAGACTGTTATGTCTGATTTCTCCACATCTTATGATTGTCAGGATACATCCCAGCACTTTCCTACCACTCCTTTACTTTTTCTTTTAGGAGTGCATTTGACTGTTCTGGTGAAAAAAATCTCTGTTCTCTAAAGCCACTAAATACTGTTGCCCTGATATGGAGCCAGATGTTTGAAGAGAATGGGAGTATAGTTTGTGTTGGAAGTCAAGGCATGGGTCATTGCTGCTCAGGGCTTTCATGCCAGCTAAAGTCTTCTCCTAGGCTGGAGCAACTCCAGTGGCTATTGCTTATGGGATGGCTTTTGCTGCAGCTGCAGCATCAGCTGTGCTCCTCCTCCCTTGTTCTCCGTGCTAGATATTTCTGTTTTCTCAATGATGCCTCTACCAGCCAGGTGGTGGATGCAGCACTGAGCTCTACCTACTCTACTAGACTGACTTAAGTGTCTCACTGATAGTGTCTCAAATGCCTCCACAGCAAATATCAGTTCCTTTGTAATCTTGCTTGCTACTAGTTGGTCTTTTTTTTTTTTTAATCCTCTGCATTGTTGTGCAGCCAAGAGAGGAGAACCATATAAAGAGAAGTAGTTTAGAAAAAAGGTGAAATATAGAAGTGCTGGGAGTGTCTGACTGAGGTTGAAAATAAACAGGTTGGGAGCCAGCTGGCTTTGGGGCGTATCTTCTAAACTGGGTGTAAATTCAAACACTGTTCTGTAATTTTACATGTGCTAGCATGAGGCACATGACTCAGAGAATCAGAGGATTGGCTCCAGCTGCTCTTGCCAGCATTTAGGAACTTTGAAAAAAAAAAAAAAAAGCACTTCAGTGTAGTTCTGTGTTTACTCACTGAGCAGAAACCAACAAATACTTGCTAAGAGATTTTTTTTTCTTTCACTTGCTTTTTTGAGTTTTACTTTCTCTCCTATTCCTTGATAAGTATTTCCAGAGAAAAATAGTGAGTAGAATTCTTTTTTGAGTTTTTCTGTTATGTCACCTATAATGCTTTTTTTTTTTTTTTATTGCAGGGGTCTCGGGTCTGGCTGCGAGAAAATAATCAGCATTATCCCAGCACTGTTCATTCCTGTGCAGAAGGAGTTGTTGTATTCAGGACAGACTATGGTCAGGTAAGGGCATTGCTCCTCTATGTTTTGTCTTTTTCTCAACTCTGTAAAAAATAAGCTTTCACAGAATCACAGGATGGGTCAGGCTGGAAGGGACCCCAGGGGCTCATCTGATCCAATCTCCCTGCTCAAGCAGGGTCATCCTAGAGTATGTGGCACAGGATTGAGTCCAGATGGTTCTTGAATATCTCAGCGAGGGTGACTCCACAATGTCTCTGGACAACCTATTTCAGTGCTTGATCACTGTTACCTGCAGTAAGGAAGTTTGTACTTGTGTTTAGGGGGAACTTCCTGTGCATCAATTTCTACTGGTAACCTCTTTTCCTGTTGTTTAGCACCACGCAGCAGATCCATCCTCTTGACATCATCCCTTCAGATATTTATACAGATTAATGGGGTCATTTCATAGGTGCCTCTTCTTGAAGCTGAATAGGCCCAGCTTCCTCTGCCTTTCTTAAGGCTAACAATAAGAGAGATTCTCCAGACTCTACCAATTTTGTAACTCTATACTGGACCCGGTCCAGAAGTTCCATGTCTCTCTTGTACTGTGGACTCCAGAACTGCACACAGTACTCCAGATGTGGCCTCACCAGGGCTGAGAAGAGGGGCAGGATCACCTTCCTTGACCTACTGGCAATGCTTTTCCTAATGTATCCTAGGATACCATTGGGCCTCTTGGCCATAAGGACACACTGTTGGCTCATGGACAGTTTGTTCTCCACCAGGATCCCCAGGTCCTTCTGTGCAGCACCCTGCACTTGCCTTTTTTGAATTTCACAAGGTTCTTCTCTGTGCAGCTCTCCAATCTGATGAGGTCCTTCTGAAAAGCTGCACAACCTGAAGTGTCGACCTCTCCTCGCAGCTTTGTGTCAGCAGTGAACATGCTGAGAAGGGACTCTATTCCCTCATCCAAGCTATTGATGAACAAATGAAATAACACTGGGCCCAATATAGAACCCGGGGGGACACCATGAGTGACAGACCTTCAACCAGACTCTGTACCACTGATCACAACCCGCTGGCATCCGCCACTCAGCCAGTTCCAAATCCATTCTGCTGTCCACTCATCCATCTTAACACTCCTTGAGTTTGCCTATGAGGATCTAGTGAGAGACAGTGTCTAAAGCCTTGCTAATGTCAAGTTAGAAAATATCCACTATGCTCCCTTCCTCCCTCCAGGTAGTAATTTCAGCACAGAAGGCAATCAGTCTGATCAAACGTAATTTTAACTTTCAGTGAACCCATGCTGACTACTCCTGATCACCTTCTTGTCTCCTGTGTGGGTCAAGATGACCTACACAATGAGGCACTCCATCACCTTTCCATGGAGTGAGGTGAGGCTGTCTGGCTGGTAGTTCCCTATGTTCTCCTTCTTGTTCTTTTTGAAGACTGGTGTGATGTTTGCTTTCTTTCAGGCCTCAGGCACCTCTCCTGATCTCCATGACCTTTCAAAGATGATTATGAGCGGCTTTGCTGTGGTGTTCCCCAGCTCTCTTAGCTGCCCATGGATGCATCCTGTCAGGGCCCATGGACTTGTGGATCTCAAGTTTGTCTAGGTGTTCTCTGACCAAATACTCCTTGACTAAGGAAAAGTCTTCCTCCTGATGTTCATTTGCCCTTGTCTCCCGGGTCAGAGATCCCTGAGGGCTGATCTTGTCAGTGAAGATTGATGCAAAGAAGGCATTCAGCATCTCCGGCTTCTCTGTGTCCTCTGTTACCAGGGTCCCTCTCCATTTATTAATGGACCCACATTTTCCTTTGGTTTCTTCTTGTTATTGATGTTTTTGAAGAAGCCCTATTTATTATCTTTTACATGCTTGGCCATATTTCATTCTAGATGGCCTTGACCTTTCTAGTCTAATTTTTACTTATCCTGATCATCTTTCTAAATTCACTCCAAGGGGCCTGACCTTACTTTCATCTCCTGTGAACATTTTTGCTTATACTTGAGCAATGACAGTTCTTCATTCACAGAGGTTTCTAGTGCCCTTGACCTGACCTGTTTCTCATTGGGTTGCATTGTTCTTGAGCCTGAAGGAAGTGAGCCTTGATTACTGACCAAGTCCCCTGGACCCTTCTTCCCTGCAAGGCCTGCTGCCGTGGAATTCTTCCAAGAATATCCCTAAAAAAGCCAAAGTTAGCTGATCTGAAGTCCATGGTCATAATCTTGCTCACTGCCCTACTATCTTTTGTTTAATACTGAATCCCCCCGGTCTCATGGCCACTCCAGCCAAGGCTATGCCCAACCTTCATCTCCAATAAGGCCTTCCTTGTTGGTTGCTGTGAGGTCAAGCAGCACACCACTCCTTGTGGGATCCTCCACTATGTGGCAGGAAGACACCACTGATTTCCAGGACCCCCTGGCCTGTCTGTGCTTTGCTGTGTAGCTTTCCAGCTGATGTCAGGGTGGCTGAGTTCCCCCATGTGAACAAGAGCCTGTGGCTTTGAGGCTGCTGTAATTGCCTGTGGAAGGCCTAACCCATTTCATCCTCCTGCTCAGGCACCTGGAGCCAACACCCACAGAGTGTCAGCCGTACTCAGCTGCCCTTTTATCCTGACCCATGAGCTCCTGGCTCGCTCATCATCCACCCTGAGACAGAGCTCAGTTCATTCCAAGGGTTATCTGACAGAGAGGGCAACTCCACCCCTGTGCCTTCCTGGTCTGTCTCTCCTAAACAGTGTGTAGCCCTTCATGGCAACGTTCCACTGTGGGAGCTGTCCCACCACATCTCCATAATCACAGTAGGATTGAAGTCTTGCTGACAAAGGTGAGTCACATCTAAGCCAGCATGGTGCTATGGTGCTACATAGGCCATTCTGTCGTCAAACCCCCCAAAATTATGGTGGTGGCACCAGCTATGTATTTTCTCTTTGTGTGGAGGGCATAGTGGGAAACTAAAAGGTTTGTAAATAAAATATTAATTCTGCATGACCTGAATGTGCAACTTGGTTTTAATAGTTCTTTCTGTTGCCTCTGCAGTCAGTTGCTGTGATTGTGTCTGACAAAGCTGAAGTAATGCTGCTGGGTGTGAGAGCCTTGTTCCACATAGGCTGGTGATTATGTAGTTTACTGGAGGAAGGTGGCCTCTCCAAGGCTTTACAGTAACAGAAAGTTGGGGCTGGCACGTGGCCAAAAAAATAAAAGCATGTCTTTTGGAGACAAGGAACCCTTGCTTCCTTTCCATGCCTTTCTCTGGGCGGGAAAGGAACCAGACAGAATTGCAGAGTGGCTTTTGATGGGCAAGATGTAATGTGCTCATGATTAAATTGCTGCTGTGCTGGCACTGTGGGATGAAAATGATGGAGTGACCACATTAGTGAAGAAGGGAAGAGCCGTGCATGTCATCTGTCTGGACTTCTCTAAGGCCTTTGACACAGAACCCCATGACATCCTTCCCTCAAAATTGGAGAGATATGGATTGGATGAATGAACTCTTTGGTGGACGAGGAATTGATTGGATGGTTGCATCCAGACAGTGGTGGTGAAGAGCTGAATTGGTGACAGGGATGTCCCTTGAGGTTCCTGAGGACCAGAATGCTTTAATGTCCTCAACAATGGCATTGACAGTGGGATAGAGCAGAGCCACAGCAGGTTTGCAGATGACACCAAGCTGAGTGCTGCAGCTGACAAACTTGAAGGATGGAATGCCATCCCGAGGGACCTGGACAAGCTTGAGAAGTGGGTACATGAATATACTTCATGAAGTTCTATGAGGTCAAGTACAAGGTCCATGCTTTTGGTTTGTGGCATCCCCTGGTATCCATACAGACTGATTGAGAACAGCCCTGCCAAGAGGGATTTCAGGGTGCTGGTGGATGAAAAGCTGGACATTAGCTGCCAGTGTGTGAACAGCCCAGGAAACCAACTGTATCTTGGGTTGTATCAAAATCAGCATTGCCAGTCAGTCAGGGAAGGGAATTCTGCCTCTCTATGCTGCTCGTGAGACCTCACCTGGAGGGCTGTATCTATCTCTGAGACCCGAAGCACAGAAAGGTCATCAACCTGTTGGAGCCTCCAACCATGGAGGAAGGCTATGGAAATGATAAGAGGGATGGAATGCCACTCTTATGAGGTCAGGCTGAGAAACTTGAGGTTGTTCAGTATGGAGAAGAGAAGGCTCCAGGAGGACCTTACAGCACCTTCCAGTACCAAAAGGGGGCCTACAAGAAATCTGAGGACAAACCTTTTAGCAGTGCCTGTTGCAGCAGGACAAGGGATAGTTGTTTTAAACTAAACAAGGGTAGATTTAGATGAGATTAGGGAAGAAATTCTTTATTTTGAGGGTTGTGAGGGACTGGAACATATTGCCCGGAGAAGTTGTGGATACCTGAAAGTCTTCAAGGTCAGGTTGAATGGGGTTTTGAGCAACTTGGTCTAGTGAAAGGTATTCCCCCTTGCAGCAGGGGGATTGGATTAGATGACCTTTACAGGTCTCTTCCAATCCAATGCATTCTATGATTCTGTCATTCTTTTCTCTTGCACCATGTTATTGGTGACACATGGTATGGGGGAAGACATCCACAAAATTAGGCTGAAAAGAACTACTACCACTGGGTACAAAGCCCCCTCAGAGAGAAACAAGAAAGCCACCTGTGTGCTTGTGTGTTCTCTGTGGGTTGCATGTAAAACCTTCACAGTTCTCAGATTTGGGACACTGCATATTTTGATTTTTGTTACTGAAATTTGAAGTCCAGTTAAGTGGAACAGCTGAAACTGTCTCCTCTGTTGGCTTTTTCAAGCTGAAATAAGTAGGTTCCATCACATGAGAGCATCGCCATTACATTCGAGCTGCAGTGTAGAAAGGCTGCTGTGTACACTAACATCCTTCAGGAAATGTCATCTTAAACACATCTTAAAAACAAGCCCTCTCCAGCTCTTAGTGGGAGTGACCCACATGCTTACATGGGAGACTACCTGTAATTTTTACAGGATTTTGTAACTGGATGTGTAGCCATGAAGACCCTGACTTTTAGAAATGTTTTGAGCTGCAAAATCCTTTATACTTAAGGGAACCACAGATGCCCCTGTAAAAGGGATAGCTTGCTTTGGTGCCCTAGAAAAGAATGGCAGAGCTAGTGCTGACATCCCCCAGCAGGTAAGTTGCTTGTTAATGGTGTTCTGTGTGCATGTTGTGTGTGATATTACTGCCTTTCCATTGTGTCCATAATGTGAGCTGAAACTTCAGGTAATACGGAAAAAGTCTCAAGTCTTTTCTGTGATGTCATCCAGTTGATTATATTTGCTTAGAAAACTCTGATTTTATAAACATTACTGGGAGAAAAATTGCCTCCTTTGTTTGGGTGTGCATGCGTTAAAATCAGGTGGAGCAAAATGGGGAGGACATAGGGATCAGCCTTCAGACCTGTCGTGGCATTCCACCTCCTCAGTGGGTCTGACCTGGCAGCTGCACAGCCAAAGGCACAGTAGAAATTCACTGCATTTGATAACTTTAAATAATTTTCAGGGTTTACATTTTCAGGGGTGAACTTTAGTGTGTAAAAGGACTGTGCCAGCTGACATTGGTCAATTAGTGTCTTTTCTCCCATTGCTTTTCCTGATGTGCTTTTAGACCATCCTGCCCTTGCTGTTTGGTTACCTATGGGCTGCAGAGGGTTGCAAGCAGGTGAAATGGAATTGAGATCATGCCTGGCTATCACCTCTGACTGTTTGGCAATCCCTGCAATGCCCGGTGTCACTTTGAAGAACCAGAGAGGGGAAGCAAGGAGTGAGGTTGCAGAAATACGGGGTGATGATGCTTTTTGAAGCATGGTTGATGTATTGATTACCACATCATTTTGACAGCTGGAGCTCATGTTCAAGTCTAATGACAAACTGATGAAAGCATTGGGACCTTATCAAAGCACAGCATTGTTATTCATCTTCTCTGAATGAGTAGCTTCTACTAGACTTTGTCCTTTTCACCTTTCCGCTGAGCATTTTGCATGTCTTCTGAAGACATGATTGGCAGGGCAGCAGGACTGGGAAGGTGTGTTGCTGGAGTTGGTTTCGGATTTTACTTTTTACAGTCTGGACTTGCCAATGTCAGTTTGCAGAATTATTACAATTTTGTAGCATGGTACATTACTTCTTAGTTTCTTCTTTCTGTTCTGTGAGTGGCAGGAATTAATTTGCCACAAAAACGTGTAGCAGCATACAGTTGTATGCTGAAGGAGTGGTTGTAGGGAATCCTACCCAGTGAAGGTAGAATTATATAATAATACTTTAACAAGCTGCATAGCAAGTTCTTGATTAACACGTGGTGATATAATTCCTTCTCGAGTGTTCTGGTATTTATTGCCTGAATGTTACAGTTGAACAGTTCATTTGCTAATTTTCAGTGAAGACAACTGTGATACTGTCAACTGCTGTTGTCATCCTCTGTGTAAAATTAGCTGATTTGATGGTCTACAATATCGGATACATGAGATATGGTGTACTAAAATGGGGAATATCACACTGTAAGTTTGAATTTCGCTTAGCAAATAGCTATGAAAAATTCTTAGCTCTTTATAAAAGAAGAAAAATGTGGCACTGCATCAGGGTAGATGAAAGCCTCATTAAATACAAGGAGAGGAAGAGTATGTCAGGGCTGTGTTTCAGCACCCTGGCCCAAGATAAAGGAGTGGGAGATGAAAGGTGTGACCTCCCTTTTAGCACGTGCTCATGATGCTGGGCTGCAGCTGGCTCTGGAGTAGCTCTCCAAAGCTTCCTGCAGGCTGGCCTTCAAAACAGAGAGTCTGCAGTGACTGGAAAAGCTACGATGTGCACACAGCTCATACTGTAAATATGTTACCCTTTATAAGCACAAACCTCCTGCTTTCCAGAAGAAAAGACGCTGTACTCATTTGCTAGCTGGTGGGTGGGTAGGTTGTCTTGTTTGGTTTTTTGTTCCACTAGTGTGCAGAAAGCTGGTGGAGGGATGTCCTGGATGTTTTGAAAATACCATGTCTATGAGTATACTATATTAATACAGTATATTCATATTTGGTATGAATTTATTAAGTATGTCAGTGAAGTCTATGAACACTTAGAATTAAAAAAATAGGTCCTAACCTTTTGTTATGTGTTTGGAGACATATTCATATATAAGATAAAATTAGTTACTGGTTTTTTTGGGGTTTTTTTTCATGTGTAAGGATATTTTTGCTACATCTATTTTTCGGGTTAAAATTATTTCTTCCTTAAAGGTTTTGTTTACAGAAAAGCAGACATTTCCTCATTTTCCAATTGTCTGATTGTATTTTAATCAAGTTATGTGAGCTTATAAAATACTTAAGTGAATGTTTAAATAAAATCCTAAAAGCTCTGCTGTCATTCTGTGCTTTGTTTGAAATTACTTACTTGTGTATGTTCAGTAATCAGTGGTTCCATTAAGAAAAAAACTCTTTCAAGTTTCTCTCCTTTTCCTTTTTTTTGTTTTCTGAATACTCTGAACTTTATTTCAGTTCAAAGAGGACTGCATTGTGCTCCTGACTTGTACAGACACACGTGAAACTGTCTTCAGTGAAAGCATAGACAGCAAATACAAAAAGCTTGGGCAGAATGAAATCTTTCAGAAAAGTTGTGTTGTGTTGTGTGGCATTGATTTCACGAACATCTTTCTAGTCTCCTAAATAGGATTCTCTACTTTTTCTTCCATTTGTACATCCAAGTATATATAAAAGTAATGTAATAAATATAGTCAGCATCTGAGGACTTTTAATTTCTTTTTTTAATTTCTTTTTTTTAAATTTCTTTTAATGCAATCATAGCTGTTGGTGTAAGTAGCACTATGTTTAAGCCTTTGAGAATTGAGGACTTCCAGAACAGCATCTAAGAACACTCATTTTTAATAACATCCATTCCCTTGCAAGGGAAGAATTGTATATATGTAAGATATAACTAATGTATGTGTGTAGGGGAAATCTTATCTGAACAAATTCATCCAAGGAAAAGTAAAAGTTGAATCAATTGCCGCAAACTGTCCTCAGACCGACACTAAAATTTCAGGATACTTAATTGCATATCTACTTAGCTGACTGAGAGAAACTTTTACATCAAATGTTTTAAATAGAAGCAGCTGAGTGATAATATCCAAAAAATGTAGGCTCTTTAAAAACAGATGTCATATTTCCCCAGTAAAGACTTTGTCAGTTAAACCAGCTTTCAGTGAATTTTCTTCACGAAGAAGTTCTTCACAGCATGATGTTATGTCAGCAAACAGAGTAGAGCTTGGTATCCTTACTTTCAAATCAGAGGCACCTGTAAATGGTTTGGGCAGCAACAAAAGTATATTTTCCTGTGTGTTTAACTTATTGTGGCTCTTCTGTGGCATTTCTGCATCTCTGGAATTGGAAGGCTACAGATGTTCCTTGTTAAACACAGCTCAAGTATGTTTTCCTTGTTAAACACAGCTCAAGTATGTTTTCCATGGAGGTTTTCACTTTTTTTTTCTTTTTTTTTTCTTTTTTTGTCTTTTTTTTCTGGATTGAAGGTTGTGAGAGTTTCTCATCGTGACCTCATTCAGAAGTTGTAGACCTGGGCTTTGTTTGAGGTTTGGGGTTTGTTTTTCTGTTCTGGTTAGTTTGGGAAGGGGAGGGGAGAGCCCTCTTGTTTGACTTTTGAGTTAGCAATATGATTATGTTGAAGTTACTGTGTGGTTATACCAGGAGAGCTCATGTTTTCCTCACTTTTGGTTTAAAATTAAAAAGAAAGCCCCAAACCTGCAGGTAATGGCCAAGCATTTCTCATAAGGACTCTTTTCTTTGCCTGTGTCCTTTCTCACCCCTACTTGGGACTCTCTTGTGCTAGCCTTTGCTGTTTTGAGGAGCCCTTTTAAACAAGAGTCTTCCGTTCATATTCACAGGGCATGAATAACACCACTGAAGTGACTTGGCTTAAGTTACTGAAGTCAGTAGGACTGTTTATCAGTAAATGCTGTGTTTGGCTGCATCCATAGTTCATAGGATCAGGCATTGGAGAAGTAAATCCTTCTGGACAAGGATTTTCTTAGTTAGCATTGAAAACTGTCATGCTTGCTTCTCGCTCTTCCACATGAAGGCCCAAAAATATTTCCAAATAGCATTTTCTGGACATTTCCCTGAATTCAGTATCTATTACTCTTCAAATGCACATTTGCGAGGGAGCATTTTAAAGAAGCCCTTTGTGAGCTCCCTTGTATATACAACCTCTTAAGAAAATACACAAATATATGCAGTGGGCTTCGGTCTTGTCTGCTTTTGGAGTTAAATGAATCCATCTCTTTTTGCGAACCTTATTTATGAAGACTTCCATGCTTTAAAATTTAGTGGTGCATATGAAGGGTAGTGACTACTGATTCCGGACATTGGGCAGCTCGTGTGTGTTTTGGGCAGCAGATCCCCTGCCTTTGGGGCTCAGGGTCAATGCCAAATTCAGCAGCTTTATTGCAGGAAATCAGATTCCATCTGTTTAAACATTGTAAAGTTCATTTTATTCTCCCGTTAGTTATATTTGGCTTACTTGTAATAATTCTACTGATTAGCATACTTTAAAAAATCTTGGTGCTGTGGCTATTGGTATGCTATTTTCTTGGGATTTTTTTTTGGTGCTTTGGGTCTTTTTATTGTTGTTTTTAAGAGATATGTGTAGGAGTTTTGGGTTTGGAGGATGGTGTGGGGTTGGGGAGGGCCAGAAGTCAGCCAGAGCGCCTTTTAGTACTCAGGATTTATCTTCTGTGGAGAAGTGTTTACATCTTTATATTGGATGTCAAAGTTCAGCGACTCTCGCTGCAAGCATCTGTTGGCGCGCCTGTAAACAGAGTTGGTGACAGATGTGCGCCGGCAGCCTCCTCCAGGAGCATCCGCAGGGAGCCTGGCCTCCCTGCCCTGCACAACTGCTCCTGGCTGTCCCAGGGGCTCTTAGCTACCCCAGCCCGGGGGGCATCTCCTGGAAGGAGTTGTGAGGAGCAGCTCATGGCTGTGCCCCACTTGCCCGTGCTTGCTGTGACCCCGAAGAGTGGAAAGGTGCCGGTGAAGCAGGCGATGCGGCTGAGGCTGCACGTGCCCTGCAAGCCCTGCACGTGTCCCACAGGCCCACTGAGCCGTGCCACCCCAGCCCTCCTGTGAAGCATTTAATGGAGTGTAACTACAAGGCACAAAAGCCTCCCCGTGCCTGGTAAGGATTTAATGCCACTGCAGCAAATGTTTTCCTTAATGGAAGGGCTGCTCCTAAACCCCAAGCATTACTTGTCAGTACCGTGTTTGAGCACTGGTTCCAGTGGAAGCCCTCACAAACTGAACAAGTGTTTTGGGTTTTTTCCATGTGTGTCATCTTTGTTTACTTTTTAAGTACTTGCTAATTGGAAAAAATATTAATTTGGGTCTTTTAAATTCTCCAGCATGGAAATATTACAGGCATTTAATTATGCTAAAGGAAGCAATATGCATATGAGAGAACAGTTTTCTGCCCCTAATTCAGGCGCTAATTCAGCTTGTCCTTTTATCCCTTTATATCAGGGGTGATATTTTTACATGACTGCCATTCTCTGAGTATTTGTTCAAGGGTGATAAGGAAAAGCCTCTTTTTGCATGTACTTTTCCCTGAACTATGTGTCTGTTACATAAAAAATACAGAGCAAGTTATGAATTACTTCTTGGATATGTTGCACATGTTCTGTCCTTACTTGTTTCCTGTTACTTGCCTTTCTGCCAAAACCACTATCGGTTTGATTGATTTCAGGAAGGGGAAAGTTTTAATCCTGAAGTGAGATATTTTAAAAGAAAGGTTGAATTGTGAAAAAAACCCCACCAAAGCAAAACAAAACAAAAGTCTAAAAACCAAACCCCCAAACCCGTCCAAACTGCCAGACCAGGATGATTGTATTATCCCTGCAAAGTGAACTTTCGGGATACCAGTGCGTGGCCAGTTTTGGTCAGAAGTCAGGGAGTTTGAAAGTGAGCAGTCAGGAGATTTCTAATGCACAAATGACGGGGGCAGGAGGGCTGAGCAATGACCATAAATAACTCCTTTAACATTGGATTTTCAAGGGTTTTGTTCTGTGCTGCCTAAACAAAACGGTAGTGTTTGCTCTAGCTTTACTGAAATTAATTTGTTTGGCATTAGTGTGGCCGTTGTTAAGTGTTTTCCTAACAATATAAATTAAATCTGTATGAACAAAAGCATTTATCTGTGAGCAGAGTTGTTTTATGCTTTTTATAAGACCTCACTGAAAGCAGTCGGCATCTGAGATGCTGACAAAGAGGTACTTTCTGCACCCGTCCCGTTTGCTGTGGCCACGTAGTGGGGTTGTGGCTACGTAAATAGTTGAGATGTCAGTCTTCTCTCTTGCTTTCTGCAAAGAAAATCCAAACCATCTGTCTTTTTTTAGTGCCTTTATTATGCCTGCACTAAAGATAGCAAAACTGCTTTGTTTTAAGATTAAAGCAGATGTACACAGGCTGCCATATTAATTTCTTTTGTAAGGGAACACAGTTCAGCTGTTCACAAAACATGGGAAGGAATTCAGGCAGCATCATGCCAAAAAACGACGACAACAATGAATCTGTAGCTCCATGATGAACAAGCTTGTCACTTCAGTTGTTCCCCTGTTCCTAAATTCCCTTGGATGTGAGGCTGGTCTCATTGTTCAGCATTGTTGGTGTTTTTAGGAACATATGGTTTAGGTTAAGCACAATTATGTGCGGGGATACTTTGCTCTGCAACAGGGCATTGCTCAGTTTTGCCCTGGTGAGGGTTTGTACCTTACAGTGCAGATAAATGGTGGGTGGACCCTGAGATTTTTACTTGGAGAGGATGAGTTGAGCAAAACACAAGTGGCCTAGTGTGCCCTACTTTTTATTATATAGATTTTTTATTTTCATATTCTTTTTTAATTAAAAAGTCAAATGAGTGAATAATTCTGGACAAGATTTTACACAATGATAGCTTCTGAGAAAATGCTGGTGCATGTGCAAGCACCATTTTAAAGAGTTGGTAGTGGTGGGCAGAGGTCTCTCTCTCTTTTACAATCAGTCCCCTGGGAGCCACTGTTTGGCAGAGCCATATCCCATCTGCATCCCGCTTCTCCAGCAGGGACTGAGGACTGCAGTTAAAGGTGTGAGCTGTAAAAAATATTTTTTCCATTGCTATTTCAGGTCATTTGAATAATTTAAGAAGTGTAGCCTTTGGGCAGGTGTGTGGGGTACTGCGTTAGGTGTGGTGGTGATCCCAGCCCATGGCCTGGAAGCAGGTATGGCGAGATGGGGTGATGAATCTGTAGGAAAGGAGACGCTATCCACTGGCAGCTCCTCTGGGGAAGGCTGCAGTGCCTCTGGCTGCATAGTGCTGGTTCTGTAGATGGAAAGCTCATTTGATCTTTGCCCTGTCCTGTGGTCACTCAGGTAGTTCCTGAAATCTGTGTTACCTCTGTGTACTAGAGAAATACAGAAACAAAGGGGGATCTTCTGCAGCTCCAGGTACCCTTCACTATACAAGCTAAGTTTAAACAAACTAAATCTGAACAGACTGGTGTTTCAATGCTTTCAATTTCAAAATTTCAAATCTCAGTATCTGAAATACTGTTTAAAAGATGAAGTACTTCTTGCAGAGCTTCAGGTTCTTTTAGCAGGCAACACAGGAGCTTCCCTTTGTGATGTGTCATTGCACCTTTGGGAGCCTCATGACATTTGTATTCTTGAACATTGCAAAGTGACTTGTTAGAAAACGTCAAGTGTTCTCATGAGAACATTATCAGAGCAAGATTTCCCCTAAAGCATTTCTGCAGTGTGATAATAAACTCTTTCAATGTTAGCTGCAAAAGGAACTTTAAACGCTCTTTCATAGTGGTGCTTTTATTTATGCTAAACCAGGGGAAGAAAATGTTAGTGTAGGTCATGTGCCTCCTCCTCATCCAGCACTCTTTATTTTGTAAAACAAGCCAGGTCCTGTTTAGCATACACATGGTGAAGCTGAGAGACGATTGAAGGAGATTTATCTACCCAAGCTGACTTAACCAAGTACAGTCACAAAATGTACATGGAGAAAACCCCTCTGTGTTGCAAAGTCATACCCTGGAGAGTTCAGAAATGCTGCAGGGCCTCTTTTTTGCACTGTAGAAAAAGCAGTGTGCTGCCCCTTTGCAGTTAGGTGGTTGTGACACACACTGCAGAGGAGAGGGACCTGTTCCAGGGGGAGCAGTATCAGTCTAAGCAGCTTCTGGATGTTCTGGAATTACAAGGATGTGTACATATGAGGGTAGAAGTGATGGATGCTTCCTCAAAGCAGCCTAGTAGCCTTCCTTGGTTGGTTGGTTGGTTGGTTGGTTGGTTGGTTGGTGGGTTGGTTTGAGGCTTTTTTTTGTGTGTGTTTGTGCCTTTTACCTGCCCTTTGTTCTGTCTTCCATGCATGGGCTTCTGTGCTTTTGCTTGTTCGGTCTCTCCAAGCTTCTGCTTCAGCTCCAGGAGAGCATGCCAAGGGCCGGAGGCCTTTCCCAAGGTGTTTGGCTGCTAAATGTCTGAGCTTCTACTGAAGGCTTGCCCCATGGTTTTTCTCCAGTGATTTGTAACTTTGTAGAGCTGATGATTTCTACAGGCAAGATAAAATCTTACCTCTTGGAAACAATTGTTCCATTTTTAAATTAAACTTGCCTCTCCAAAGAATGGCCTGGTAGAATGTTCATGTATCAAATCACCAGAGTTATTGTAGGCCTGAATGACACAAAAGTACTGTTTTGCCTGTGATGATAAGGTACTATAAAAAAACATGCATTACTAGTAAGATGTGTACCTGCCACTGAATACTTTGTCCAAAGTTTTCCACATGTAGCAGAAGTAGGAAACACATTTGGGAAGGCAGCAATCTTAATAGGTAGAAGTGACACAAGCCTATAATGAAAATATAATTATGTGTATTTTACTGCGGATTAGTTCTCTCTTGAAAGTGTGTTTTCTCACTAGCATCAGCAAGGAGTTCTAATTAGAAGTAAATAATAAATCTATTCCATTATTAATGCTGCTTTCAGGCAGGCATTTAATATACATTGAAATCTGATGGTCAAACTTTGTTGACGTTATCAGTGCATCATTACTGGCTTAAATGGAATTACAGAGAGCTTCTGTCACCACAAGATTTGCCCAGAAAATGTAAAGTTCTGACAAGGATACCTCAAGGTCTGCTAGGCATTTGAGATATGTTAATGTTTTTCACATGTCCTTAGTGGAGGTGGGGGGAAGAGAGGGCAGTATTACTGTGTGATCAGGAAAGCAAAGGGAGCGTGACAAAGGCTTGGTAAGTCCAGCACACAAGCATGTATTTCTAGGAAGAATGTGATCACTGCACTGAGTTTGTACATGAACAAAACCCTTGATGTGGGTACGGGCTGCAGCCAGCAAAGACTGTGCAGAAGGTGAACAGGAGGCCAAGAAGCACAAGGCTGCTGGGGGTCCATTTTTTCTTAACCACTCTTAGTTTTCTTCTGGGTTGTTTTTCTGGGCATTTTTAAAAATGCTTGCCCTATATTCCCTGTGTGTGACTGTGTTAACAGATCAGACCAGACGCTACTGTGAATATTCAATTACTCCAAATTGGTTGCTGATCTCTGTTAATCCCAAGCACGCTGACAGTGGACGTATCAAATGTATTTGTTCACATTTCAGAAATGAGCAGAGCTATTGCAATGCAATGCAGTGTCTTAAAGCCCCTAATAGGCTGATACAGCTCTTCTGGAAAGTATTGTTGTGCATGCATATCTTGTATAGACGGTGAAATGGGGAAACCTGTATGTAGGTGCTCACACAGATATGCAACATGTATTGTTTCTTAAAATCAATGGACTTAGAACGTGTTTACTCTGCATCACATGCAGTCTATATCTGTAGAAAAAATGGTGGACAGCAGTAGCCTACAGAAGCTTTCTAAGTGCAGGCTTCATTTTTCACTTACAGCGTCACACTGATGCTAGATTAAAGCAAAACCGGAGGCCTTGGCTAAAGAAAACACAGTCAGGTAGAGCAGTATTCAACTTGTGGTATTGATAAGCTCCACAGATGCACTTTGAAAAGTCCTTGAACATCGCTACTTGAGTCAGTGCTGTTTGAATATGAAATCCTTAAATCTGACTCTCCACAAGCTGAAACAAACAGCGCACTGCACATTATGTCCTTTGAGCAGATTAAGCAGCTTGAAGTTGACAAAGATTCAGGCCCACAGAGATCCAGAGCTGCAAGAGCTGCTCTCGAGTCATGCATTTTTTGCATAACTTCTAACTTGTGTACAACGTGATGCACTTATCAGTTTTAGTGTGGACGCTATGTAAATACTAAGCACCTTATCACATGTGGTTCAAGGTTGCAGTTACAAGCAGTGCTTCCTCTATTTATGTGTGAAAATGGAAAGAAATGTCTTACCAGAAGTGTGCAATTGAATAGCAAGCTGGGACAAGCATTACCACACTGACACTTGTAAAGAAAACTCACGTTTGAAGTGATAGCAGTGGGAAACAGCAGCCAATTCTCTTTTGTCGAGAAATTTCTAAAGGGACAGACTAATTTTTATAATGCAAGATGAAATATAACTTATAAGGAAGCTGTTGGAACCTGGTTCCAGGTTTTTTCAACACTGGTAAGTATCTTGAGCTGTTATGACCCATGAATTAATGGTGCCAGACTTTGCCATGTGAAAGGGAATCCAGTCAGCCTCTTTCCCTTACGCAGCACAGGTTTTACCTCTGTTTTTAATTTGCATTTGGGATTATGTGTCAGTGATTGATACACATTAGTAGAAGTGTTGCTCTGAAGACAGTGTCCTGTCACCTCCACAGTAGCTCAGGTGTGGAGGGATGTGAAGTAGCAGGTCCTGCATTAGCAGCAGGACCCAATGAAAGCAGGTGAGTTACTGGCTGAGGTGACCCTGCTCCTCCCGATCTTAGCATTAACTTTTCTTCTTGGCAGGCATAAGGGGCAGTCGTACACAAGTTGCATAAGGAGAAAAAGCTATCCTCTGTATTTGCAGACTTACTTACTGGTCCAAAATACTCTTGCCTTTTGGAAGAGTTTGTGAGATGATGGAACAAAAAGTGGAACAAAAATCTGGATGCTAAGCTAGTAGTTTCATCTACTGCTGTAATTAAGCCCTGAGCACTCGCAGCTTTGTTGAATCTGTTTTATTTGAAGCTAATTTAGTTTCCAGTCTGGCAGGAACTGTCCCCTTAATGTCAGTTTTTTCTGCGCCCTCCTTGGCGCAGTGCATACTTTCCAGACACCAGTGTGTTATTTCTGTCTGGTGCAGGCACCCCTACTATACTGATGTAGTTTTTGAATTATACAGCTACCAGCATGCACATCCCTAGGGTGAGTAACAGCTCTTTGCAGTACATGTGTAAATATTTACATCCATTTCCCTCCCACTTGGTAAAGCACTCCACTTTTGTACAGTACAAAGTGCTTTGTATACAGAAAAAAACACATTGTTTAGTTGGTCGGGTTTGTTTTGAGGGGGCGTTATGTTTATTTAACAGAAGGCCAAACGAGTTGCAGCATGCAGTTTGTGGGGTAGTCCTGCTTTCATCCAGTTTCACAGCTGGGCTGGCAGATTTATGAGGAGGTGAGGGACTTCTTCAAGGTCAGACGGTGAATCAGTGGTTGGGGTAGAACCTCGGGTCTTGCTGACTCCAGCACTTTATTTAAAAGTTCCAGCACACAGGCCCGGCTTTGCAAATTAATGCAGAAAATAAACCAAGCTTATCCTCAGCCCCATAGTTAATTTCAATAAACAAATTTTGTGGGAGCTGTTATGCTTATTTGGAATGCGCTTGATTGGGACTGATAGGCTCAGACCTGTCCTTGCAGTAGCGGGGAATTCTGGAAATTATTGTGGTGATTTCTTTTCACTCTTTGAAAAGGTTTGAGTGCTTAAACCCACACTTTTAATACAAGCAGATGTATGCATCAGCTACTGCACGTGAAGATCCTTATCCATCTGTTACACCACTGTACCAAGTAGGGCATAAAAGCAAAAGTGACAAATTTGTAGTGCCAGAACCACTGGAAAACTCATGAGAAGTTTAGGCTGGCATCTCGCTGTGTTGCAGCCAGGTAAGGTGAGCTGCAGCAGTGAGCATGGCTGGGGCTCCTGCAGCCAGCCTTGGCAGCAGCTATACTTGTAAGGAGCAAGTGCCTCCGTGGCATTTTCCTGTACAGGAATATGCAGTATGGCCATACATGTTATCAGAGGACTGGCTCTTGCTGCCCTTGACTTGCAAGAGAGAGTTTCCTTAGGTTTAGAGCTCTCTCCAGGTTTTTTGTTCTTGTGATTTTAGCTCTTTCCAGCATTTCTATAGATGGCAGTTTCTGGCTGTTGCCTTCAGCTAAGAGCAGCACAGGATGCTTGGTGACTGAGGTGAGTTTGTGAATGCTATTTGCTAATTTCCAGTTATGAAACTTAAGAAGTGATCTGCATTTCTGTTAGACAAAAAAAATTATGAGCCTACCACTGGAAAAACAATTAGTGTCTGTGTCAGCACAGGTTTGCCAACAGGAGAGCATCATGCTACGTTGTCCTGACATGTCTGCTGAGTTTGGAGTCACCCAGAGTGGTGGGACTTCGATGATTTGTCAGCATTAATTCCATTTTCCTTCCTTTATGCTGCTTCACCTGAATTCATGCTTGGCTGTCCGTGTCTGAGTGTGCAAGGCCTTGTGAATAAAGTCTGGAAAATGTAGCAATGAAATTATTTTTTAACCGCTTTGGTTTGGATTATTTTCTTTACTTTCTCAGTAAGCTGTATTTTGAACAGGCGTGTGGTTTTATTTAATTTTCTCATCAAAATGGGCTGTTGCCAACTTCAGGTTTTAAAACTTTCTTTTGCAGTATTCCTGGGGCACTTCTTTGTGCTTTTATTTTTTTGTCTTCTACATATGGATGCAAATGGATATATTCAATTCAGTTCTTTTATGATAACTAAGTTTTGGGCTTGATTTGAATTCCTCTTATCATTTGTGTGTGCATGCAAAAGTTAGAGCATATCAGGAAAGTAAGATGTGCTCTCACTATCTGTCAGATGCAAGGCAAAAATAAAATCTCCAGCTTTATGCATTTAATAGTAAATTAATAGAGATCTTATCATTTGTTAGAGATGTATATTACTAACCTCAGCTGAAAACATGATGTGTGGTAGGAAATCAAGCTAATACTTGCTCCATCCATTAAAAGGAGCAAGCACAGCAAGAGGCCAGGATAATGAGATGAGAATAAAGGGAGCAATGAATTTTACTATAGTTTTGAAAGCTCATTATTGAACAAGAGGTTTGTGAAGAGGCTTGGAAGAAAAGCCAGCTCTTGCTGTTGGAGTACAAATGGAGTTTGAACTTTCTTTTAAAAGACCTTGCATCTGTTGCAAGTATATTGAACTACATGGCAGTAGTAAGTGTGTGAGTTTTGGTCACTGAGCTCATGGAAAACTTCGTTTCTGAGTGTAAAATTTTACATATAGGTGTAAAAAGGCCTGTTTTTCACTTCATGGTTTGTGTTTGAAAATAGGTCTGTGGGTTAAAAAGAAAAACAAACCCAAACCTCCCTCAAATGGTATTTTTTCTTCTTTTTTTTTCTATTTTGTTTGAGAAGAATTGCAACTTTTTTATTGTAAACAGGTCTGTAACCATCAGCATTTTTCTTAATAGAAAATACTAATGAGCACACCCGGTTGCACTTTTTAGCTCCCAGTAAGTTTAGCAGCCATATGTGCAGCAGTTCTTTGGGCAGTACCTGCACTGATTTTCACTTGTGTGCATTGGGTTTAGCCAGAGATCCCATTTGCCATCCCTGCAGGGGAGATGTAACCTGAGGCCCGTGAGCATCCAAGGGGTGAAGGCTGTCTATCTGATGTGAGCTCAGTGTGTGGTCAGTGGAGTAACCAGAATCTGCACTCCTGGCAGCCTCTTCCCACTGGAAATAAACATTTGCTGGTTGCTGATCTTTGCCCAGCGATCTAGTGGGAGTGCTTGCCTGAACTTGTCTCAGCAGTGTTATCTTCTGAGATCTTCAGATCAGATGGAAGTGTCTTACTAACACTTAAAACTGCTTTGCGTTTTGGGAGTGTGTGCTGTGCCCTTCCTACATGGCATATTTTGTGCCTGGAGAGCTTGAATTGTGGGATCTGTTTCCTGTGGTCAGTATCCCGTTCAAAGCATCTGCCTGTAGTGTTGTGCTCCAAGGGGATGTCTCTCCACTGGTTCAGAGCACCTTTCAGAGATCACTGTGTTGACAAGGCTTTGCATGCTAACTCACATTTTGCACCATTGTTTAGAAATTAGATTGTCTTTCACCCCTCCTTTTCTTCCCAGCACTTTTGCTTTCTAGGAAGTAGATTGCACAAAGTTAAAATAAAACCCTCTGTGTGGGCACTGCCACCACTATAACTTCAGCTGATGTAGCAGAGTGGTTTCACTGCAGTGGTGCAGTTGTATGAGAGGAAAGACGTGCTTGCAATTAAGTGGTGATTTTCTGGGGGCAAAGCTGTTCTCAGTTTCTTTGCAACTGGGCAGAAAAATTTCCTTTATGTCCAAGGACCCCAGGCCAGTCAGCATGGGTTTTGTCTCAAATGCACATGGAAAAGGGTCAAGTGTTTGGAGAAACAGCTGATACAGCTCTATTGGAGGGGGTTTGACTTCAAATTGCTGGCACTATAGTAGAGGGAAGGACCTTTGGACTACTGGAGCCCACAGCACTAAGGGAATAATTTTTGAGTTTTATTGCTTTTGTGCGTGTTTTAATTGGATTGAACTGTGCCCCGAGGGGCCTGGAAAAACATTTTGGCAGATGTGCTAGCGCTTCCCCGACTGTGTGGGCAGCCTGCTAACCCTGGAACAAGTAACCCCAGTAGCCCCATGAGCAAAAGAAAATTCACTGAAAAAGCACCATCGGTGTAACCATGGTGAGGTCAAGGGCCTCAGCTGGGCAAACCTCCTGTCTGTGATTCACGGGATGCATCAGCAGGATCTGGTGTAGACCTGTCCTAACGGGAGGAGGCTCTGGTGATGAGAAGTGAATTTGTGTAGACACCAGTGTTTGCTTCCTCTCTGCCCGCAGCCCTGCATATCCAGGTGCTTGAGTTACCTTGCAGGAGCAGGAGCAGGCAGAGGGGATCCAGATGAGTGCTGCTTCAACTTCGTTATTGACTTAATCCCTTCGACGAGTTGTGTGCCTGGCATGTACTCTCTTTGCCTTGTCCTCTCCAGAGGTGCATCCTGATGGTCCAGGTTAAACCTTCCCCTCACCAACAGGCTTCCTCTGCCAGTACCTGGGCTGCACGTACTGCTTCCCTGCCTGGGAACATGAAGCAGTGCTTATGGACAGTCTCATGGGAGGGTGGAGGTTCTGTCTTTTTGTGCAACATCTGATAAGAGGACCTATTTTAACTGATCTTGATCAGATCAGTTAAATCAAACCCTATAAAAATGATCACTGAAATCAGGTGCTCTAATTTAGATAGTGGTGGGAACCTGTACAGCTTGCTTTTAGGGATACTAAATTTCTTCCCAGCAGTTGTTGAATATTCGATGTTAAGATTTTGTGCTCAACTTCCAGCACCTGAGCTGGAGCCTTTTCAAACCATTTCCTTCTCTGAAAATTTCAGCTACAAAGAAACTTAATTTAGTGCTTTGGAAACTCGCATTTATGCCTATGAAGTTTTTGCATGTGGTCATTCTCTTGGTATGCTCCTGTGGGGTGTTTTTTCTTCCCACAGCACAGTAGTATTTTTGCAGAGAAGCACAAGATTGTGTATTTTCTGTTGAATCTGCAAAGCATGCAAGGCCTTGTAAGAGTAATATCAGCAAATTTGTTTGTTTGACTGAATTTTTTCAAATGAGTGAAGCCCAGAATTGAGAACTTCCAATCTAGCAGTAGTTTTATATTGTTTACAATACCAGGATCTCATAAGAATAACTTAATTTTAAAATTTTAATTTAAGTTTAATTTTTAAACCGTACTAGAAAAAAATAGGATTTTCTTTCACCTACCTGTCTTGAACTAAATGAAGTGTTGGGTGATCCCTCACTGGTGCCTCTGTGGATGTAACACTGTTGGAGGCCTTTGCGGGCTTTGCCTTGTTAGCTGTGTCTTGTTTGTCAGAGTATATGCTAACAAAAAAGTGTAGGAAGACACTGGTGCAAATATTTCTACTTGAAGTGGTACTAATGGAATGCACCTTTCTTTCCCTTCCTCCCCTCTGTATTCTAACTGTGACAAGCATAAACAGTTACTCACAGGCCGAGTCTGACCTTCAGTCCAGAGCACTTGACTTGACAAGATGTAGGGTCTTTTTTAGAGTTCAGCTGTGCCGCACATGCTGGTGCAGTGGGAACCAGTCTTGCCCTGCTGTGTCCACAGCACACTTGAGCATTTGTTGCTTCATGAAACGTCTTTGTTGCTGAGGCTTTGTTTCCATGATTGCCTTGCTATTAAGCAGAACTACAACCACACTTGAGCTTGGGTATTAGGTAGTACCTCTATCCCACATTTGTGGAACTGGCCAGATGTGTCCATCCTGTGGTCTTTTCTTTCCACACCACTCAGAGTGGATTTCCCTGCATGATGTAAAACATGATGGTACATGATTGGAGCCATGGGCTTCATGGCTTTTGGATGAAGTTGGGTATCACACAGAACATCACTAAACTCAGGCTTTAAAAAGCAGATGGGAAAGAGTTGGGAGCCATTAATCCTGCACAAGAAGTGCCTGTAGATAAGTTTTCTCTCCTAGTTTAAGTTATTATCATGAATAGCCAAAATCAGTATCCAAATGGATGGTAGTGAATGCAAGATACTTTAGAGGGAAGGAAAGAGATTTGCAGTATTTCAGGGCTCAGACTTTACAAAATAGAAACTTAATTTAGGTATTTCTAGGTTTTCCTATGTTACACAGCTGCTCACATCAAAAGATCACAGTGGTCTCTTTAGCTTCATAATCTTTGGCTGTAGGATTGAAACATGCTTGTTTCTAGAAACTTCTCGTTTAATCTTCCAGGCTGAAGCTACTTGCAAAAAAATCATGGTATTGGCAGAGGAGGAGAGAACTTGTGTGGAACTGAGTCACTGGATTTAACCAGAAAGCTTAAGCCTAGACTCAGTTCTGAAGCATACACAAGATGAAACAGTTGAGAAAAATAATAAAATAATAGAATCATTTTGATTAGAAAAGACCACAAAGATCATTGAGTGCACTAACCCAGCACTGCCATTGCTTGAATCATTTTAGGTCAGTACTCTAAGGGAGAATTAGCATTAGCTCAGGTAGCTAAATGAAATGGTTTTTTAATGCATCCTTTGTCTTCTAATCTGATGCTGTTTGCTCTGTAGGAGGATTTTTCAGTGTTATAGCTTGTATGCTGTACTGCAGTAGGCTCAGGTAAGTACACCCATTAAGTAAGTTACAAGGAAAAAACCACTCAGACCAACTCTACATTTTCTTTCTTCTATATCCCTTGCAGCAGAACTTGCATTTTTTCTAATGAGAAGGAGAAAAAAAATGAGAAAATGAGAAAAACTAAAGTCCTTGCTCATCCTGCATTCCACCAGAAATCATAATGAACAACATAAGGAACTTTGCAGATGATTGGAAATTTATGGTGAATAATTCTAGCATTTAAAGGAATACCACCCTCGATGAGACTGTGTATCTATAAACTGAACCTATCTTGGGAGGTGAGAGGAGTCACAACTTTAGGGGAAGGGAACATTGAAAAGGCAGCCTTTTGTTGGTAGCCTTTTGTTGTAGAGATCTTTAAAGCTGAATTCTAGGATGTGTATGTATCAGAAAACACAGTAAAATAAACTTCTTTGAGTTATGAGGGTAGCCTGGGAAGGTAAGTAGAGGGCAACATTATTTGCTAGTATACGAGATTGCCATGTCTATGCGTCTCTCTCACAACCTTTCCTCCATTGCAAGCAGTCAGGAAAGGTGGTCCAGTTTTGATCTGTCTGTTCTAATTCGTTTTTAGTAACATGGTAAGATAATTTCACTGCATTTCATGTTGGACTTCTGGCTAACTCTTGTTATAAATAAAATAAACTGCAGCTTTTACAGGTTCATGTGCTTGAGGTTTGTCAAAGTAAATTCAAAAACAAGCAGTGGTATCCTTACAAAGACAGAAAAGTACTGGTGTATTTTTCTTTGCAGCAACAGTTTAGGTTTGTCTTTCCAGAGCTATAAACATTATGGTTATGTGTAAAGCTTCCAAGTAATTCTCTGAATATAAGACATCTTTGTTGTCTGTCTCCATAATTCTGACACAACTACTGAAGCAGTACTGTCCCTATTTGGGGTGGAAGAAATAGTGCTGTGAATTACTCTTTGCTGGTGTCTTGGGAACCAGTTGCAATTGGGCTCCTCCAACATACACATACATGGTATCTGGGATGTGATTCAGCTGTGGTTTTCAAATGTAAGCACAGGCAAGCTGTGGAAAATAAAAACACACACCTTTTAATAAGGAGAGGCACCTTCATGTGTGTTCAGTTTGCCCTTATGCTTCTTGCAGGGCAGGAGTTTTATAGTTCAAATGCAAACCAGGCAGTTTATATGCAGATCTTATGGGAGTAACGTATAGAACAGTCTCTCAAACTTTTACAGCCAAGAGCAACTTCTTTCTCTTATCTGCATATAGTGCACATTCTCACACATAAAGCAATATCTGTGCCATGCAATAAGGCTTCTGACACAGCTTTGGAAAGTATTGCATCTCAACCACTCCATCTGCCCTGTCTGTGGATTCATGCCCTACAATGAACGATTGGTGCTCCTGTCTCCTCACCAAGTTCTAGCAGTGCCACTTGTCCTTCTCTTCAAGGAACCCTGCCACAGGAATATGACCAAGACAACCTATATTCAAACCTTCTATAACTTCTTTTTTTAAAAAAGATTTTGTATTTAACATCCACAGGCTTTTCTCAAGTGCAATGAAAGGAGATTCCTACCTACACAATAACAGAAAATGAACAGTATTATATAAAATATTTTCTCTAAGGATGTAAGAAAGGGGAACTTGTAGCAACGCTTAAGACAGAAAGGAGGAAAGCTGTTTTAAGGTGTTCTGTGAATTCTTGGGCTCCTGGGCCTGGTATATTTGTCCATGCTCCTTGTAATATTATGAAGCAAAAGAATGTAATATTGTTTTTCCCCAAACTAGACATATTAAAATTTAGAAGTGTTTTCATATTTTTACTGAAAAAGATCTCCAAGAGGTCTTAGTTCTAGACACTGTAAAACTTTATAGCAAAGAGGTAGGGTTTTTTCCTAAAAAGGTTTCAGTCAAAGAAAGAGCCCACTCTGGCATTCCTAACAATGTATGCTTTATTTGAGTAATAATCAAATTTACTAGTGTGCCTTTGAGAGAGCCTGAGTAATTGGTACCTGACTGTGTAATCAGTCTGAGTAATGCTCCTGCATCAGCCCTGGAGTGCACTGTGCAACTTCAGTGCAACTTAGAAGGTGACTGTGCTGCTTTAAATAAGCAATTTCTTTTTTTCATATCTTTTATTTTTCAAGATTTTGAACTAAAGGATACATATGCATTTATGCCCTTTCCCTTATTTCTGCACCTTTTCGAAACCAGACAGAGTAGGGTTTATTTTTTTTTTTTAATGCATGTGTTGCCTTTTTTTTCTTATTTTTTTTTACTCCACTTCTTCCATCTCTCTTCACTGTGGTTTCGTGATTGGACCATTGTGCAATATTCAGCTGGTTTTGCTCATCTTAAATCAGAGCAGTTGTTGGGCAGGGGAAGCCTGGAAAACTTTGGTCAGGCAGTGTTCCCTCCTAAATGTAAATGAAAATATCATAAATGACCAGTCAGGGGCATTCTGACCCCTCTGACTCAGCAAAGGCTGGCATGTGGCTGCAGGGACCCTCCAACTCCAGCTGCACGTGGGTCTGAGGGCTCTCAGTTGACAGGGACCCGTTGGGCTCTCGGGGTGTGGATCTGGGTTTCACGTTTGTCATGAAAAAGGCTTAACTGCCTTGGCTGCTATCTTAACATATGTGCAGACTGGTTTTGTGCTTGTCGAAACCTGTTTTGTTCTTCCTGGCAGCAGACTCTCCTGTTGCTTCAGCTAACAGTGCTGGGAAGGCTGGGGGGGTTGGAGAGCCTGTGCCCATTGCATGGGTTTGGGAAGTTTTGGATTTCCTTGCTGTATGCTGTTGGGGCTCTCTAAGACAGTTCAGCCTAACATGTTGGTGGGCACCTTGTTGTGAGGATAACACACAAACATGAGAGCCCTGAGAGTACTGAAGCTTTAACCTTTGCTGTGTGGCACAGCTAGCAGGGGGCCTGGGTAACTTTTTTGGAGCAATTCCTGGTTGAAGAGAGTGAAACAAAGCCCTGCTGCAACAGGCTGGCTGACCAGTAGCAATGCTCATTGACCCACAGTGCTTCTCCAGGAGCTGTCAGTGGTCATCTGCTGGAGACTGCTGCGGTTGTCTAAGCACTCTGGTCCTGGAGAAAAGTAAGATTCCAAGGGCAGACTATACTCCATGGAATTGTAAAATAAGATGGCTTTGTGCATTTTTGAAAATAATGTTTGTGATAATTTTTGGTGCTGAGATCTCCTTGATTAGTTAACCTATCAGAATATATTACTAAGAGAAGCCCAAGTTTTTGCTCACTGTGTAGAAATTCAAAATTATTCCAGCTTCTTCCTCCTTTCTCCCACCTTTCACCTGTCAGTTACTATTGTTAACGAGTTGCCTGAGCCAGGGTAGGAGCAGTGGGACCCCGTGCCCTCTGCAGTGACCCGTGGTTGTCTGCTGGCAGGGAGGCAAGGTCCCTTGCTCCTTCCCTCTGCACACACAGAGTCTTTTGTCATGGTCCTGCTAGCAGGGCATGTGAGAGCAGTGCCTCTCGGGAGGGATTATTGCATATTATTGTTGCAGACTTGGGCAGCCAACCCTGCAGTAATCAGACACTGGCAGGTTGCAGAAACAGCACTGTGGACCGGGCTGTTGAGGTTCAGTGTCTGAGCCTCTGAGAAGAGGGGTCACTGGGCTGCAGAGCTGAAGCTGATCTTCTCTTCAGCTCTGGCAAAGCCAGTAAATCCATGCCTGCTGCATGAAGCTTTCTGCCATCCCTCTCACCCCTGTTGGCACTGCCACAGGCTGTGGTGAGCTTCCCCATGGGGCCCAGGGAGGTCAGCAGGAAAGCTCAGTGAATAATCAATCCCTTCCTAGACCCAGGCTAGTTCCATACATGGACTGCCATGTGCCTCTGGACCACATCTGCTGGATCCTGGTTAACACACATGGCTAGGAGGAAGCTGTACTCATGCTGTGAGGTTCAGTTCCAGCCTAGACTGTGAGATAGGGCTAAAGCTGCTTCTGTCCCCAAGATAGGCCATGGTTATGAACGACACTGGCTAATTCTGAGTGTGGATAAACCACCTGCAGTTATATGTTTTATTTGACAGTGTTTCCATGCTAGCAAAAAATAATCGTTGATATTTAAGGTGTCTTCTCAGGCAGGGGAAACTGTGCTGTTGTGAGACCCAGGGCTAACTTGGGTAGACTAAAAGGCAGCTTGGACACCTGCTGAGAGCTGGTCTGTCACTGCCTACAGTATAATTACAATTACCTCTGCATGTCAGAACCAGGCACATAAGTAAGGAGAGGTCACCTCCTCCTGCGGTTGTTTAAGGGCACCTTCCATTATCTTAGGTCAGAACTGGAAAAAATCCCAGTTGCTGTGCAGCTGAATTAATGGCCGTAGATACAGAGGGAGTAGCCTTGCTGTTTTTCCTCAGACAGCATTTTCCTGGAGGGCTGATGAATTGTTTTCAGATCAGCACTTGGTAAAAGTCAACTTTGAAATGGCATAGCCTTGTTGACTAGGCTACAGAAACTGTACTGCGTGCTTAGGTTTGGGGAAAATGCCCAATATTTCATGTTCACTTGCCCATAATTCTGCTTTGAGCATTCTCCATTGTGTGTTATGGCTCATCATGTCCATATGTGTCTTCATGGATAGATGTTCTTAGGAGCTTACTGTTTTCAGGGCTTCATTTCCTCCCCTTTCCACCTCCTGCCCTCTCTCTCCTCCCTGCGGTGTCAGTCACCATTGTACACCTGCAAGTTTTGGGGGCAGGAAAGCTGGCTAGACAGTTACCTTGTTTAAAGGACCGCTTTGAGCTGTAGATAAAATATGCCCTTGGCTGTCTTCCTAGCAGTACAGCTGTGTCAAAACCTCTCACCGCAGGCAACCTGCAGGGACAGCAGGCAGTAAATGCTTTCTTAATGAAAAGCCCCCCTGATCCTTTAAAGATGAGAAGAGAGTGAGCGAGGGGCTGATATTCACGCCAGGGTTGTACCCAGTTCTTATTTCCTGGGCTTTAGCAACAGTAAGTGGTGCCAGGGGTGTGGGCAGGAGTGTGGCATGCCAGTAAAGAGGAGAGGTTGGTTCGTCTTTACAAGGCAATTAGGGATACTGTAGAAATGCCATTTTGTAATATTGTAGAAAGAAAGATTAAAAGTTAAGTTTAAAAAGAAATATAAAAGGGCTTTGTATTTGCTAAAACAAATAATTCATGCTTCAATTTGGACTTTAGCCTTTCACAAGCGGAAATTACATGAAGTGTGTGTGAGGGGTTAGGTTAGATATTAGGGGTAGGATCTTCACCCAGAGGGTGGCTGGGCACTTTACCACGCTTCCCAGGAAAATGGTCATGGCAGCAAGCCTGACAGAGTTCAAGGAGCATTTGGATAATGCTGCTAGTCACGTGGTGTAGTTTTAGGTAGTTCTGCAATGAGCAGGGAGCTGGACTCTCTAATTCTTAAGGGTCCCTCTCAACTTGAGGTAGTCTGTGATCTGTGATCTGTGCAAAATCATACAGAGCTTTGTACCATCTCTCATTCAGATTTTTTATTCTTGTAAATCCTAAAACAATTTTTTAACAAGCAAATATGAGGGTAGACCCTTATCTAAATTTCACTGAAGTGGGTTCAAAAGGACTTGAAATTGAATCCTCAAAGATAATTTCAAGCTCCACCAGTTCACTCTTGTGTCAATCTCTTGCCTATTCTGCTTCTCTAGAAACATGTCAATATGTAAAGATTTAAAAGGTATTTCTTTAAATTAAGGCAGGAAGGTCCTATAGCACTTTGCTGTTGTGAACAAAAGGTTTTTTGATTAAAAAGCTGAGTACAATCAAATATTGCTGCTGTGAGGCATACAGTACCTAGACTAGCAGAAATCAAGCCAAGATTTGGAGAAATTAAAAAAAATAACTGAGGGAGACATAAATTGAGAGTTTTATAGTTAAAAGTTATCAGGAGATCTAAAAGCTGAGATTGCATGTTTATGGGCTTCCTCTATACGTATGAAAGTTGTCATGTCTTTAATTCACAAACAGCTTTAAAAATAGTCTGTGCAGAGGGGGTTTTCTTGCCCTCAGCACTGGACTCATGACTAATGCCTGTCAGTATCCTATTCTTGCTCTATATTATTTTATTGCTCCAATGTATTTGGGGTGTCTCACATGACATTGACACACCAGTTTCAAGTAGAGCATTAATTTGTTGTCTGACAATCCTTTTGTGTTTCCTGTGACATTTAGGTCCTCCCTTGGGTGTGGGCAGAACAGACTAGTTGACTGACAGCTGGACTGAGGTGCACCTCTGGCAATGTTTCAGGGACTGGAGACTTTGAATTCAAAATGAAATGCACGTGTGGGTTGGAAAGCAAGTTCTTTCTTTGACAGGTGGGACAGGGTGGTTCCAAAGGAACAGATTTCCCTGTGGGGAGGGGATGGGCAGGAGAGGGCACTATGAAGGAAACAGGGACCATAACGGCAAGAGGCAGAGGTGTGGAGGAGGGAGGAGAAGAGACGGCAAATAGGAGAGGTTTGCCAGAGCAATGCAGAGGTGGAGTTGGTGGTGTAAAGCCCTGGAGGAGAAGCTTGCTTTGCACTGTTGTCAGTGGTGTAAGACCTGCAGGAGAGGAAGGTGTGAGCGAATTTGGTCTGGGAGGTTACTGCTCGAGCCTCTGTGGGTGGTGTCTTTCAGGATGGAGGGTTGCAAGACCTTGCAATCCTCCCTGACTGGTGCATTGATGTGGGAGTCCACTGGATCATGCTGCCAGCAGCCAAGTGCAGTCTGTGCTGGCACTTCTCCAGCCTGGCTCCTGGCCATGAGGATTGTCTCAGGGCTGGCATGAGGGTGGCCCTGGCACTGGAGCCTGCTGGGGTGCTCCTGCAGGTCTGCCAGCTCCTGGCACCCAGCCAGTACTGGGTGAGAGAGCAAAACCTTTGGTGCCAGGCTGCATCTGACCAGAGCTGCGGGGTTGGTTGCTCCCTGGTAGGAGGGGCGAAGGAAACCTAAGTCCTAAATTGTCTCAGCACATGGAAATTTGCTGTGCAGACCATCCATTTCTGTGGAAGAACCTTTCTTCTGGGTCTGTTTTCTTTTTAGTCCCTCCCATCCCTCTGCAGCAGCAGCCTTGCAGGGGGAGGAGCATCCCAGCCCGATGGCTGTGATCCCCCTGTGCAGGGGGGACCAGCTTGCACTGGATCAATGCAAGGACCTCTCATCCATTACAGCTGGTGGTGTGGCAGAACCTCCTTGGTTTTGGCAATAATACAGTGGTGATGAATGCCAGAAACTTTCCTGATGGGAGATTCCTACCAGGCAGTTGTGCCTGGCAGCAGCTCCCTAGGTAGCTCCTGGTCCCCCTGTGCATGACTTCATGCAGGAGGGACAATTCCTACAGGGTTTGGGCATCATTGGCACCCACAGGCTATGGGGGCTACACCAGCAGCCCAGGCAGGGTCAGTTCATGTAAAGGGTTGGGTTGAGAAGAATGCAGAGGGATGAGGCCGAAAGGCTCACAGTAGCATTGCTGGGGTTTTGTTTGGAATCCTGGAGAGCATCGCTGGAGTATCGCCTCCTCTGGCAAGCCTTCATTTGGGACAAGGCTTGCTCTGCAGGGATGTTCCTCTAGAGCTCCAGCTCCCATAGAAACATTGCCTCTGATTTCACTGCTGTGGAGTGCACACAGGCTGCTCCTATTCTAGTCTTGGAGACACTCCAGTCAGCGATCTGCAGGGCTTTTTCCTGTTTCATTTTGTTCTTAGAAAAAAGACCTATTGAGATTAATTGCTTTATGTTTCAAAAAAGCTGGTATAATTTGTAGGCCATTTATTGATCATAGTTGTTCCACTTCTTGATAGTGAGGCATATTACTCAAATTCAGCTTTGTTCATTCAATTGAAAATAGTCATTGTTTATTTCTCTGAATCACAGAATAAATACAAATTTGAAACTGAAAGTTTCACTTGAGCAGTAAGTAATGTTGAAAGGAAAGCTAATGCTCTCAGTGCCTGGCATTGTCCGTAGACACACTTTTCCATTGTGTGGAAAATGATGGATGAAGGGTAGGAGTTTTTAATGTTCTAGTCTTCCTCCTGTGAAGACCATCAGTTTTCACCCCCTTGTCCTTTGATCTAGTTAAGGTGATGTGCACTGAAGGCAAAAGGAGTGATTACCATTACATCAGTTTACTGGTTGCTCCTTACAGTAACACTGATTTGAGAGTGCCTTTGGTGGGGTGTCCCAAGACAGATGGAGATTGAAGCCGTGGGGAACATGGGACCAGACCTTCTGTTTTTCTGCTACAAGACAGGGTCTGCTCTCTGCCACGTGCAGGTCAGAGCCTCCTCCCTGGGTTTCTGTGTGGCCAGAGCTGGTCAGACCTTGCTGCTGACTGGCTGCCTGTCAGGGAGCTGGAGACACGTGCTGGGGTACATGTCCTATGTCCTGCCCTGGGACTGCTTCGCTTGGTCCAGCATTGTGGGAAAGCTTGGGCAGCTGCAATCCTCTCACTTCTTTGTTCATAAACAGAAAGGAGCACTTTTGCATGGTGAAGGAGGTGCTGGTGACATGTGAAGGATGTTGCATATTTTCTGTAGCACTGCAGTCGCAGTATTTATAGGTGGACTTCTTAAACTTTGAGTTTTGTGTTGTCCACAGATGCTGTAAGTTATACATGGTCACTTGGAAAGAAAGTTAAAGATGCACCTTTTTTTTATTTCCTTGTAAGAATTATATGGACTGCCTAGAGGCTTAGCTTACAGTAGTGAAATCTAGGTAAAATGGATGTGTTTAGTTCAAATTAAATTTCTTAATTGTCTGTGTAGGGAAGCCCAGTGGAAGGGTCATAAGTGCTGAACCTGTAATTAGAAACTTGTTTATACTTGATGGCAGAGCTTGTCTATAAATGGAAATGGTTCCGAGAGTGAAGTAAATTTGAATTACCTCTTGTGGAATAGGCATTACGTGGGAAGTGTTGATCCGACAAGATTGTTGACAGTGGTCAGCACATAGAGGAACAACAAAGAGGCATAATTTAGTGGGTTGCTGAGCTCTGCTGCTGAGCACTGACCAGGGCTGTCATCCTGGCAGCATGCTTCCCCTCCCTGTGGAGCTTGGAAGCAGAAAGGGATATTCCGCGTGGGTGTTAGAACCCGAAAGTTGTAGTAGGAAAGGCATTCAGGGAGGTGCTGCAAGTCATCACTGGTGCTGTCCCTGCTGGAGGCTGTGGAGAGGGTGAGGAAGGCTTCAGGCAGGCTCCCAGCACTTGAGCTTGCAAGCAGCTACTGACACCGGTGTCCCAGGTCCCAATGAGTCTGAGAAGTGATATGAAATGAGGACTGAGAGTAAGGGTTTGGAAAGGGGTTGGTTGATAGGACAAAACAAAGAGTGAAAGTGGCAGCAACCAAAGTGAGCAGAGGGCAAGGATAAAATGAAGAATTACCACAGCTTACAGGGTGTGTGTCACTTGACTGATTGGGTAGGTACAGCCCAAGTGCAAAGTGGTCATTTAGACATACTCCACTAGAAATCAAGATTGACATCTATCAGGCAAGGGAGGCCAGGGAGTGCAATGCTTCCCAACACAAAAGGGGTAGAATTCTATAAAACAGGTGGGGAATAGGCTGATTCTCAGTTGATCTGTTAATGGGATAGTTGCTTGATGAAAAGGCTAGAAAGTCACAGATAGGAGATTGGTAATATTTTTTTCCTCACATCACTAAATGTTTTACATAAAATTATTTCATTTTCTTCCATAGTTTCATAGGTAAGAAACTTCATTGTGTAGTTTTCTGTTTACTTTGATTGAGATTGAATTACATTACATCAAAGCAAACCTTGGGCCTTTGTACATCTTGTCTGAAAGATTATTTTGGAACAACACTGTGTGTGTCTAAGATCAACTGTTACAGTAAAATAGTAAATCACTGGACAAAAACATTACTTGGGTTGTACTCTTGTAATAACTAACTGTAGAATTTTACAATATCAATAGTTCTTCTGCTTTACATTTGATCTTAAATTACTTTAAATTTATAAGAGAGCATCCTTGTTCTGTATTTTAAGTGTCTGATTAGACAGTAGATCTCTCCAGGAAAAAAGGGTAAAGTACTACATTTTTATTTTTGTTTTTAATCTCTGGGTCTTTGGGTTTATCATGATTTATTTTTCTCCCTGGAATGCTGCATTCCACAGCTTGTAATGGCCTCTTTTTCTGCTTGAGCTCATCTATAAAGACATTTTGTAAGATTTATTGCATTCTTGTAACTTCCGAACATGAGGGAAACACAAATGATGATCCTCAGTTCAGACCAACAGCAAAGAATGAAAAAATAATTAATATATTGAAGTGGACATTTCTCTGTACAATCCTGTGTGTTTTGCTGGGCTTTGCTCATCTCTGCTGTGGGGTCAGTGACAACAGGCAAAACATGCCTCAGAAAACAGAGGGCACTGATGTCGTGAAAGTCTGAGCCAAGTCCTCTGGAGCTGCTCTGGAGTCATGAATTTTCATGGACATCACAGTAGCCATTGGGATTAACCCAATGAGAAGAGGGAGGAGTTCATATAGGACAATCCAAGGGACAGCAACAGCAACGCTGTGGGCTTTTTCTTTTTGGGTCAATTAGTTTTGCTTTCTGGTGCTTGTGGACTGCCCAGATGCTGTAGCAGCTGGTTTTCTAGTATCACAGGAATTATTGAAAAAATTTTGGTTGTTTGCTTGTATATTTTTACTTTGTGAACCTGTCTCTCAGATGACTTCTGTACAGTAGCTCTTTGTTTTTGCTTTTCCTGTCCTACTGAATTTTGTTTACCATATTTTACATTATCCTTCTGGTTATATGGATTTGAGCAACTTAGTTTAAATTGAGTGTGTGACAAAACTCTAATATTTCTGGTTTACGTGCTGGGGTACCAGGATTATCTTCTGTAAGGCCCTGCAGTTTATAGAGTAGACCTAGGGTTGATAAAAACAATTCTTGCACAGGGAAGAGCAGCCAAAGGAGGTTAGTTGCTCCATGTCTGTTACCTCTACCAATAAACCCTCTCAATTTATTGGAACAAGATTGTTTCAGGGATGTTTTAAGCTGCATAACCATGCCCAAGCAGGCAGTATTTGGCATCAGTCAGGCAGTACCAGGTTCAGCATGTGTTACTAATGTGTGGCAGGTGACGCAGTTGCTGCCCACGTGGAGGGTAATGGGTCACTGTGTAGAGGTGGTTGTTTTAAAATGCTTGCAATATGTAAATTATTCAGTAGGTGACCTTGTACATTTTCAGAGAGCAGTTTCACTAATGATCTAGCTTGTGTCAGGGCTTCCAAGGTGCATATGAGCCTACTTCTGCCTTTAAATAAAAATCTCGCAGAAATCTCACTAAACCAATGAAGGTTGTAATTCAAATACCAACTTGTTGATCAGGAAACTTTTGGAGCAGCTTCTGCCTTCCTCCCACCCAATATGGGTCATCAGCACCAGACCAAAACCTCACCTCCTTGTAAAAAACACCCTGAGAGATTCAGTTGTGTATGGGCTCCATGCAGGCTGGAAATTCCGAGTGTGACTCGTAGCTTTTGCAAGAAATGGGGATTATGGGGTTTTTTGATGTACATAAGCATTTAATTCAGCATTCTCTAAAATTCACTTCACTCAGCTGTTGTGAAATCTCTTGATGCCATTTAATGATCTGGTTCAAGCAGGGATTTTTTAAATTTGGCATCATGTCACAAAATGGCACCATAAGAGAGAAAGCATGTGTACTCCTGTCATTGAGAGCTGATTTTGATGTACTTTGCTCATGTTAGTAAATTGTATTACAAATTACATCTTTTGTTAAAAGATGATTTCCATTTGATCTTGAGCTTAGGGGTATTTTTGTCAATGCAGAAAATAATTTTTACATTGTTTTGTGGTATTTCCCTTAAATGGAAGGCTTGAAAGACAACTGGTTTTTTTTCCCCACAAGCCAGATAATTTGTGCAGGATAGCATTGATCCTCTGGCTTTTTAGGCCACTTCTTCATTTGAGTCCCTTTTGGGGATGTTCATCACAGCACTAGTAAGCTGTGGTAGGGATAGCAGGGCGGTTTTGAAGGGTTCTCCTTTCTTAGTGAAATGCACTAGACTGTTGTTAGGCTGAGTTTGCTGTTTTGTTCTATATTTCTTAAGCTTATTCTTTTTGTCATTGTTCTTTGCATTGGTTCAACCTCTAACTTTCATGTCCACAATAACATTCAGAGTTCTTATTTTGCATGCTGTCTCTTTAAGGTTTAATTTAGAGTTTTCCATGTATTCAGCATGTTTGTTATCTTGAAACATTTATATCTAGAAAGGAAAGAAGTTTTTGCTGAATTCTCATGTAGCCTTGTCTTAAATCTTATTCTAGTTTCCTGCATATTTCACTTGACCTTCCAGAAATGCTGGGAGGGTCCTTGAGGATGGATGTTCCTACACTCTGCCAACAGGGTCCTCTTGAAGTTCAGGAGCCAACTTGGTCATCTTCCTGTTCTTTGTGCTGACCCTGCAGAGTTGCTCTGGGTTCCTATTTCCTGAGGATTTCAAGTGCTGTAATATTTCATAACATAATCTTCTAGTTAGTAATGATAAAGTTCAAGGTAGTTTTCCATGTCCTTATTGTAATAAAGGTGCGATTCAAGATGGAATAAAACAAAGCAGGCCTTTCAGAGCTTGAGCAGCAGGGCTGCAAAAAGCCCATTTTAAGGAGATGAGGTCTGTACACGTGATCCTGCAGCCCTCTCTCACGACTTCAGTCTTGTTAGATGAGTTTGATCAAGTGTTACAGAGGCTTTAAGAAATCTGAGGGATACATGGTTCTGGCAAAAATTTAAAATAAAGGAAAAGTAGCTACCCAGTTTTCAAGAAGAGCTCCTTCTCCTTTCTTATTTGGGTGGCAGCCATTATTAGAATTTGGAGTGTTTTCTAGCCAAGTGATGCACAGAGCTCACAGTAAAATTTCCTCACCCAAACAAGAAGGCACTGTGTGGCAGAGATGGAAGTATTAAATCAACTATGCTGAAGAAGAGAAAATGGTGAGTTTGAGTGGGAAGGATGAATCTACAGAGACCATCTTCTGTAGTGCTGCCATATGCAACTCATTTGTCATGTTTTTCTTGGTGTTGGTCTGTAAATTCTTTACATTAATGGACCTGGTGAGTGATGTACGGGGTGCTCTGCCTACCCTACTAACCTGTGCACCACTCATCAAAGGATAGACATGACAAATATGGAGATTATCCTCCTAGAAGTGATATTTTGCTTCCTTTCCATGTTCGCATGAGATGCACTCACAGGATATGTGTCATCCCTCTTTGGTTTCCTAATTCTCTCACTGAGTCTATTTTTCTGTATCCAGGATGACACATAGCCTCTGTTAAGTTGCTTACTTTTCTAGGATTTGCTTTCCTCATATCCCTTTTATTTCCAAATCCTTCAGTTTGTGGTGTTTTTGTTCTACAGTATGACCTTTGAGTTTTCCTTTATGGTTCTTCTGATTGGGAACTGCAGTTTATAACTTTTGAGATGCAATTATCTCTAATTCCACTTACAGTTTGTGTGGTTAGTCTTGGGACTGCTAACACAGTTTTCAGCCCCAAAAAGTTTTGCTATCAGTTGATGCTCTTCACATTCATTCTGAGTATTAGATGTTCTGTCTGGACTACATGCTATTGCAAGTGGCTGCTTTCTCCATGTCGGCAAGGCTCCTCTGCTCTGAACAAATCCTTGTCCTTTCATCTTTATGGTTCTTCACTGCAAAACAGGGCTCTCATCTCTCCATATCTGTCTTTTGTCTGTTTGTCTGGATGGCCTCCTACAAATATCACTTGTTCAGTCTTTCATTGCCAGGAACACACATAAGGTTTTATGGTGAAAACCCTCTGAGGGGTTTCCTCCTGTGCAGAGGTGAACCCCAGGCACAGCATGACCCCCAGCCTGCAGCAGCATTCCCGCAGATCTCACAGGTGCTTGGCTGAGACTTGTGGCTCTGCTTCTGTTTGCTCCATAAATGCTATTTTAAATGATTTTGGAAGGGTTTGGGTTTTTTCTGATGTTCCACATGAGTATTCCCACAGTGTATCTGCATTAATTCCATGCTCTGACCTTTTAACACTGAAATGGTGCCATTAGCAGGGACAGTGTTGCCTGAAGAGCGTTGGCCATGGGAGAATGTGGGCTTATGTCTATATGGATGAGGTGCCAAGAGGTAAATTTGCAGGAAATGGGATGCTGAATTCAAAATCAATTGTTTTGTAGTCTTTGTTGATGTTATTAGTATTCAGAAAAGTTTAACTATATTGAGAATATGTACATCTTCTTGCATATTTGTGATAGTTTTGCAGGAAGTGTGTTCCAACCGAGTATTTAAATTCTTTTTTAGAACTTCTACTGTTGGTTAAGAACTGGCTTCAGAAACTAATCCCAAAAGTCAATTAAGAAATCTGTGGCTTATTCATTTCTAAATATTTGCTGCACAAAGAACTTAGAATGCTACTATGAATGCTACAGTAATGACTGTTTCCTGACTGGAGAGTTGAATGGAAACATTTAAGTGGATTTCAGATCAAACATATGAACACTTGCAGCCTGTTAGAGCGTTAATTTTAATTTTCTGTTTTGCGCAGTCAAACGTTTCCTTCTAGAGCAATTTGAGTGTAAGTGGGTTTTACTGTAAGAGGTGGTTTATTGTTTGGTTGGTTTCGTATTTTTGGGAATGGTTATTGCTTGGTTTATTTTTCTCTTGATAAAGTCTAGCAGTAATCCAGTGTGAAACAAGACTGCATTTGTCCTTAAACAGAAAAAGCCCTTGCAGTGCTCAGTGCACTGTCAGTATGTTCTAGTTTCTTATGGCCCATGTAGGTATTTGGGGCTTCAATCACTGGCACAGAAACTTCTGAGGAAGGTATCCCCTGCCAGGCTATTATATTTGCAAGTCTGCACACTGATAAGATTGATGGGGATATGAATGGGTATGAAAGCTCCATTCTCAGACAGGAGCTTTTGAATGTGTGCTCTGATTAATATTGGTTTTGTTTCCCCTCTTTCAGGTATTCACTTACAAACAGAGCACAATCACACACCAAAAAGTAACACCTATGCATCAAACAAGCACAGAGAGCGTGGAAGACATGGCAGCACTTGTAGATCTCCATGAGGGCTCCATCATGCACAACTTATTCCAGCGATATCAGCAAGATAAAATATATGTAAGTTTTTCTAAAATTAAGAAATATATCCAGAGGGAATGTTTTTGAATGTTGAAGTGCTGTGTGTGTCCTGTCTCCTCTCCTAATACTTTCCAGTTCCTTGTGTAGCCACATAGAACTGAAGCATGCCTCATATAGTGACTTCTCACCCACAAAGATGGAAGGAGAAGGTCGCTCAGGCTGGACACGCAGTCCCTTGGAAATCCTGAAAAAGTGGCATGCTACGTACAATTCTACACTCTCAGTGACAGGGTTGTGTAAAGGACTCTCATTTTCCTCTTCTGCTTTAGACTCTGTCCCAACAACGTGTGCTGTGTATGTCACCAGAGAGGATGTGGTAGAACTTAGTCTCCCACTCCATCTGAGATCCTGTCAGGCCAAGATCCAATTCTGATCGGCTTCCCCTCTTGTATTGTAGTAGAGAGGTTATTATGAAAGAAGCATATGATTGTCAAGCTGAGCATTTGTGCTGTTAAATAAAGATAGCTGGAGTTTAGGGTCTCTGAGAACAGACAGATGTTTAGCAGTTCCCAAAACTAGGAAGTAGACGGCAGAGAATTCCTTTTCTTAACTCTGTAATGAAGATTTGTATGACTAGATCTACCTGCTCCTTCAATATTTTCATTAATCTTGAACTAACTAGATACAAATCTTTCCTGAGTCTGGAATTGCACTAAATATGAGAAAGATACCAGGAATATTAGCAGCTACTACAGGTTGCAAAATTGCACTTTTCAGTGGCTCAGTGGTTGGCCATTTTGGTTTGGGTTTTTTGACTAATAATTGCAGAACACAATTTTTGTTTCATCACATGTCTGGGCCCTTGATTTGACCATATACATGCTTCATTTCAAGCTTCATCTACTGAGTTTGGCTTCTTTGTTTTTTAAGTATTGACATATCTAAGTGAAAAAAATAAACTCTCCCTATATTTAAGATTTGATAAAAGGCTAAAAAGGGCACAATTAAATACTATTCCTTTGCACATTACCCTAAAAGTGGATAGCATGGGGAATCCTCAATACTGAGGCAGTTATCTTTACATAAGTTTTTATCTATATTTTTTTCTCAAAACAAATGAGCTGTTTTACCTTTCAGAAAAATCAGCAAACAAAAAATGAATAGCCTAAACGAACAATCCTGCCTGTTTGAGGAAAAAACGTACTTGTTAAAAGTTTAGTTTTCTATCAGTGTTGTTAGATTAGCACATGGTACTCAGTGTGAGTCAAATTTTAAAAACTTGTTTCATGATGTGCACTCACATAGAGGACACACCCCCTTTTAAAAAACCGTGAGGGTATGAGTGTGATTTTTTTTGATGAGGCATAGAACAGCCTTGTTCTGAAGAGACAAGTCCTAGCTTCTTTCTTAGCTTGTCAAGGCAAGTTTAGGGTGTTCTGATCCTTGGTGCTTAGTGCGGTGTAAGTTTCTAGACAAACAGGTTTGTGTGCTGTTGATGATGACAGATCTGCAGTTGCTACTGACTGTGCATTGTCCCTTCAGTTTTGCTAATTTAACTGCTTACTCTTTTGAATCCAGCTGAAAAAAAAGATTGAAAAGGTGGTTGGAAAAAATCCTTGTGTTTTGGGATGCAAATGAAAACCTCTCTGTGGCTCTCTATGTGTAACCAGGACCTGACTATAGAAGCACCTTCTTTTTTCTAACCTCACTGGTACCCCTACTGCAGCAATAGTAGTCTTTTAGCAGGAAAGGGCTTCAGGAACAAAAATATCACAAAAGCTGGTTAGATGTCTTGAGTAATTTTATGAAAGGTGATAAATATAGGAGCATATATTTTAGAAGGGGGTGTTGTCATTGCAAAAGGAGGTCTGTCATTTTAAGCCAGAACTTCTTCACTGTATTAAGCAGTTCAATTATATTTTAATATTTAATGTTAAAGAAAAATTACTGAAGATGCATTAAGCTTACCTTTTTTGAAGGTTACTTTGCAGCTGATCATTCAAACTTCTTGATCATTCTGCTTTGAGACCAAACTAGGTCTAGTACAGGACAGTAAAAGCCACTGGAGTTTATGCCAGGAGCCATCAAAATTTTCCAGATTATACATTTGCCATCTCCCTTAACCAGGAATTGCTTCATCATCGTAGTTCACACATTGTCTCTTGTATCTGCCTCATCACCTTGGCTGTATCTGCCCCTGGTGCATGAGGAATAAATTGGGAGGGCGTGTACCACTCTCCACTATGGACTCAGGGGCTGGTCATCCCATTGAGAGACTTCTTGCCATCCCCGGATACAAACCACCATCTAATTGCTGTGTTCTGGCTTTTAGCTCAGTTCTGTGCACCTCCTTGTCCACATCCTAAGCAGGAGAAAAGAGATGTGCTAAGGTGTATGCTGTCATTTTTTCAGTTCTGTGCTTTGTTACAAATATATTAGTGTAGTTCTTGAGCATGGCAGCGTTTTGTTAGTTTTCTCAGTGGCAGTGAGGCCAGGAAACACCTTTTTACCTTCACAAAGAATACACTTAGCTGGGATTTAAGTTTTGAGGCTTGCTTGTTCACACACACATAAAAATTTTATCAAGTGCAATCAGTTAATTGTAGTGTAAAGTGTATATAATTTCAAAGGTACAGAACAAAGGGAAATTTAAAGTTACTTTTTCAGAAAGACAATTATTTATGCAGATCTTCTACTCTTACCTTGTGTGTTTTTCTGTATTTGAAGAGATGTTTCTCCAGCAATGAGCATTTAAATAAATATCTTCAGATGTTTGAGCTCAGTTTAATCTTCCATTTCTTACTAGCAGTTTTGTCTCACATCCTCATACCCGTGTTCCTGAATTTTTCACTGCTTCCTAATTCATACTACAATGTTATTTGCTATGGATGCCAAGTTTTGTCAAACATGTCAGTGACTTTATTTGCTGCTGCCAACAACTGCAGCTATAAAGGGTCACCAGAGGATTTTCTATATTTCCTGATACCTCCTGGGGAGGGAAGAATATTGACTTAGATTACAGATTATATTCATCGTATGAATGATGCCTGGCTCTGAACAGAATGAGTTGAGGCTCTCAGCTGAATATGTGCTGTTTTGAGAAGATGAATGACAAAATGTTGTTCTTGTTTGTGCGAAACCATCTTTTTCTGTCAGTGTCATATCTGTTAACATCTTGTGATACGTTTTGTGTCAATTTCCATTAAAGAGTGTGTGCTTTCCCTTTTTCGCCTGTGAGAAGCATAGCCTATACAAGTCCTTTTTTGATTCTTCCAGGCAGGCTGGTAGTGTCTGGGTTTTTTTTCAGACTTTGTGATTAATACTGCACTTATCTGAAGGTTTGGTTCCATGGTATCACCACATTTGTTGTCCGGGAAAGGACAAAATTGAGGATGGCAGTGGTCATACAGTGCATGGGCTTTCATTGCTACTTCATCTCCCATTTTGTTGCTATTGGGAAAAACAGCGGCTGATCCAGCTGTGGACATCAGCATACAAGGTTTATTCCTCATCTTTGAATGCTCAGATTGGCTTGCATGCTAGACTAGTATGTGGAAAGATAAACACTAGTGCTGAAAATGGAAGGTGCCCACATTTGAAAAAAGAGCCTTTTGTGAAGGCACTTGGGGGATTTGGTCACCTCTGAAGTGAGGCCATGGTGTGGTAAGGCCAAGTGCTGTGGCAGCCACTCTTGTCGACGTTCAAAGGCAAATTGTTCCCAAGCTGTTGATTCTGGTTTACTTTTAGTTAAGTACACACTGCAGAGCAGACTGGCTCAGCCTTGGAGAGACTGCCATAATCCACAGGGCATGGATTGTGCTGTGAGTCGCAGAAATTAGGGTGTTTGGGCTGGCTCTGGGATGAGTTGCAGTTGTCTTGTCTCTGCCAGTGGTTGGTTATTGGTGCAGGTGAGCGAATTTCAGAAGAGCAGAGTGGAGAATGAGAGAGCAGCTTTTGCTGAGGTGAGAGGCAGGCTGGAAATAACTGCAGTATGTGTTGTACAGGTCAGTGTAGAGGCTTTCAGCTTCATATCTACCCTCATTTGCACAAGTTTGAGCAATAAACAAGTTTCAAAAACTTTTGATTAGCTTTTTCTTTTTGAATTAAGTTCAGAAGTGCTAGGTAGGCACATTCCCCTTTGAAGTGGTGATGATGATTTGACACATGCCTGTCTGGTTTAGGTGGAGGATGTGCGCCATGCCCAGGGTGGCATTCTGCTTGGGCTGCAATGTGGCGGTCCCTCGGTCACCCTCCCCTGATGTGGGGGAGAGTGACCTCCAGGCTGTCCAACAGTTGGGTGTGGTGTCCAGGAAGGGTGAGGGACAGCACAGCCTATTTTTGCTCACTCTCAAATTAGGACTGCAGCTCGCCCGCCGATAATTAGAACCATCTGTTATGTTTGCGTGCGAATGTATGAAAAGTTCTGTACCAGCCACGTCGACATGTAGTGCTGTACCAGCCACATCCACATCAGAGGGAGGATGATGGTAATCAGGAGCTCAGTTTTCATGGCTAGCTTCCCTTCTCTATTCAGCTGAAGCAACAAACATAGAACAACTTGGATGAAAAAGCAACATTTATCTGATTTTTGAAGAAGGTGTTAAACTAGAAAAGTTGTCTCTTCCCTGACAAGGTTGTTGCAGAGCTCCTAGTCACTTCATTGTCGAGAATGTTCAGTTCTATAGGTACTTAAAAGGCATTTTCAGTTATTTATGCATTGATTTTTAAATCTGTTAGTGTTTATTTACTTAAGCAGCATGTTCAGTTGTAGTTTGTTAAGCTTGCAGTAATTAGATAATTTATCTCCCTTGAAGTCATGAGGGCTCCCAGAGGCAACTAGTTGATGTTTGTGCAGTATTAATCAATAATCACCACAGGGGTTTTTTCAAATTCTGTTTGCAGACGCAGACATTTTAGTATCTAGGTCAGTTGCTCCCTGTGACTTGTTTTTCTGGATTTTTGCATTTTTATTTTTTTTCCGAGTACAGTAAAACTCCTTTTGAATCCAGTGTAGTTGCTCTGTACCATGCTATGATGGTCAGCAGGAAGTGGATGTTGCTGCATGTTACAGTGAGAAAATAGCAGGGCACATTAAAGTCGTGGTTGATGTAATGCAGACAGACATAATTCATACACTTCAACTGCACTCCTGCTCAGATGTCCTCTAACACGGACACAAGTTGCAGGTGAAGGCAGAAAAACAAAGGAAGATCAGTAGAAGCTAATAGAATTGTAGAATCACTGAGGTTGGAAAGGAGCTCCAATGTCTTCAAGGCCAACCTTTGAATGAAAACCACCATAACATTGCTAAACCATCGTCTGAAAGTGTTTACTAATAGAGACAAAACCTCATGACTGTTTTCTTAAACGGAAAAAGTTGGACACACTCCCTGAGCTGGTCCTAAAAAGAATGTATATCATGGACTCCTACAATGTCCTGGACAGCTCAGCAGCCTTGGTCTTTGGCCTGTCATGTGCCTTGTTGTAAATAATTGTGGGCCATGGACTTAAAAAACCCCAGACAACGGTACACAGAAACGGTGTCATTAATTAGTACCATAAAACATGTATATAAATATAGTACATGTCCCTAGAACAATTGCACTAGCCCCTAGAAGCATATTTATCCTGGTCTCGTCTGCAATCCAGCTGTGGTTGCACGGATCCTCTCCAGAGGCATCCAGTGCTGTAGAGCTGTCCCAGGTAACCAGTTTGCAGGATCTGCTCTGTGGTCACTGAGGAAACTGCTGTTTATTTAATTGCTCTGCTTTTACAGTAAAGAAATCTTAAAAGTGTGCTGATGAATCTCAGTGTTTTTCACACTTTCCTGTGCTACTGGGAAGATGGGGAAAATTCTTGCCAGCAGCTCTTTCCCTGGAAGTATGGGGAGTAGAGAATGCTGGTGCTGAGAATGCAGGACAAATGTCTATACATAGCAGCTTACCTCCATAATTAGAATGTTATGCTTGCACACATCAGATAATGTTTTCAAAATGCGGTTCAAAGTGAGTTCCTGTCTCCAAGCATTAATTACAGCTTCCATTTCACATCTGTTGCTAGAGAGCAGCAGACAAAGATCTATAAAAACACAGCAGGCTTTTAATTGGAAATCTAGTGAAATTTATTACTGGTGATTGTTATTTCTAAAGGCTGGTCAGTTATATAGATCAACAATTGTCTACCACAGGCAAATTATCATTATTTTTTTATTTCTTGTTTTTTAAAAAAATATGTGTTAATGGAGAAACATAGCTGTAATGATATGAGAAGTAAACAAATGCCACCAGTTCGTTAACCAACCTGGCTTCTGACTTCCTCCATTCTGCATGACTTGTGGAACTGCTAATAGTTGTAATAACAACAACAATAAAGAGTGTTTGTCAGAACTTCATCCTCACAAAGTCCTCGACTGAAAATCCTGGGGATTTTAAAGATGCATATTTTCAGGTCTCAGGAAGTGTGTCAGCCTGAGGTGCTGTGATCCATGTGGTACCATTAAAAGAAATGAAGGCTGTGTGTTGCTGAGTACACTGCCACGTATGCCACAGCTACACAAACACTTTGCAGTGTGTGCCCTGGCTACATGTGTGCAATGCCTACACCAACATGTAAATTTATATTACGGTTTGCAGCCCATAAGATGTAGTAGGTAACCTACTGGGTGTACACACTGCAGTAAGGATCTTACCTGCTAGCATCAGTGGGCTGCTCTAGTACGATGCAAAGGGTAAAGAGGTCAAAGTTTTGCTAAAACTTGAAAGCTTGCTCTTTCTATTCTGCTCTGTACCAGTCTTTTTTTTTTTCTCAGTTGGTTATTTGGTTGGTTTGGGAATAAATAATAGATGGACTGGCAACAGGGTCTGTTGACTTCCATGAATTTTCTGTTTATAATACAAAAACTCTAAGCTGCATTTGATAGTAACTTCATACAGAAAACTGCAAACTAGAAATCTGTCATCATGTGCAGATTTTGTCATTGGTGAAGGTATATATTGCTAATGTCTCCCCAGATTTGAAGGCTAGTATTCATGTTATTTTCTCCATACCTTTATTGCATGTCACTGCTAACACTATGAGCCAAGGACAGAAAGCAGACCAACATGCAAAATGAAAAGAAAAACTATTAGTATTTGCACAAATACCAACAGCAGCTTAGTGCTGTTTGGTCAGAGCTTTTGCAAATGGTACTGAATGTTTCTGCACGCACCATTGCCTCACTTGGAGATGAGCTTTGGCTCCTTTCTCTAAGGTCTGCTGTTACCGGACCAGCAAAGTCATTGAAAGGAGGGCAGAAATCAGAGCTCCAAAACTTAGGGCGCTTACCTGTCACCAGCACATGATTTCTTGACATGAGTTAGGCTTTTACTGTAAAGCCAGCTGTAAAGTGAGCTGTGCAAAATTTACTGCTTGTGATGCACTGTCCAACTGTCTTCAACAACACATATTCCAGCAATTTAATACTAGAAAGCCTGCAAACAACCCGTACAAGTTGGGAGTGAATTAACTTACTTTTATAGCTATTGTTTGTCTGTGTGAATGGATTATTGGTTCATAGCCAGGCTGTTACTTTTATTTGAAAAGAGGTGGTCTCTTTCACACAAGCAGTTTCAGCTTTTTCCCTTTGATGTTTGTTAGTCTCTCCTTTTAAAAGTAAATGGAATCCAAAAGTTCCATTTAGCAGATTTTTGACAGTTAATTCCATGTGCCATTTCAGTCCTGATTTCTCGACTGATGGCTATTTGGCAGCAGTTCAGTGCCATCCAGCTAACTACCTGGCATAGAATTAGATTCAGTTATGCCGGTTTTTGATGTCTCTTTTCATGCTCTGTTGAAGAGTAATTCCTGTTCTTCCTGCTTTCCTCCTAAAAAAAACCCCTTTATATAGAAGAGGTCTTCAAATATTAAAGAGCCATGGAAGCTATGGAAATCTGGATATCAGTATGTAAAATACTTGCAGGCAGAATTAAACAGATCTGTGAAGCTTTATATAAAAATATTTTGCCAATGTTTTAGAGACACTGCTCTTTGGTTCATCGTTTTACCAGCATTTTGGTCTTCCTTTGTGTGTATTTTCTGTGAAAAGCCCCTTCATCCCTCCAGTATGAATGTATAGGAAGGAAGAAGACCATTTTTTTCTTTTCCTTGCTGGAGGGTAAATTAGACCTTCAGACAGTTTTGAAAGACTCATTTGAGCATTGTGCAATAACAAAGCAGGAGGAAGAACTAGTGTGTGGCCACAGGCCATTTGAAATGAAGTGATAAGCCATGGGGTCTCTGCTTTTTGTGAGGCTTTTTTTTTTTGATTTAAGCTAGAGCTTGACTGGTTAAAAATGTGCACACAGATTGCTATAGTCTCATGTGCAAATTTATTTTCACATGCTGTATTGCAGCCCATGAAAATAACAAAAATCAATGTCTTGTTCTGATCAATCATGTTTGTGTTAAGGAGGTCACTGCCTCTATTTGTTTGGCAATGGTGAAGAGAGAAATTCTTCAGTAATTGTTTATATGAAAACTGTACAAAGGATCATTATTCTGACATGGAGGATAGGACTGCTGCATAGTAGAGAATGCATTGTATTACTCAGCAAAAAAGTGCAGTAAAAAAAAGGAGACTCCGTGCTTTTTATACAGGAGAAAAACTGTGACTATCTTAAAGAAGGAAAAATGTCTATCTGATGTCTGTGTTATTATTTGCTGGTTTGGTTTTTTGCCTTTGGCTGTATCAACCTTTCTTTATATTGATTTCATACTTCCTAACTGGATTGGTTTTCGTGTGGATTCAGGATAATACTTGCAGTGTTTCCTTGAGTAATCCCCACCCACATGGAATAATCTATCCAGCAGGAGCAGGAGAAAAGAAAGAGAAAAAGAAGATGAGATTAAGCTGTGAATGCATCTCTTAACCAGGTGGAGAGGTCTTCTGGGGAAGATCTCTGAGCCTTCTGTGGAAGCAGAAAGGTTTCTGCCTCTGTGCATTTTTGGATATTTACGTTGGCAACTAGGGTGACCAAAACCCAGTTTTTAACCCTTAAGAAACAGACCTAGACAGTTTCATTCAGCTTCCTAGGACAAGGACTCAATAAATGTGCAAGATTGAAGCTGTAGGGAGGAGAAGGATTCTTTTAGCGTAGAAATTAAGGTAGCTGGGTTACAAAGTACAATTCTTTTCGTGAAGAGATAGCACAGCCTTTGCCCTTGAAGGGGCTTGGGAACAGGATGGTGTTGTTTAATCCTGTTGCACCAGGGGGAGCTTAAGGTCACATTAGCCGGATTGAAGGGTCAGTAATAGAAAAGGCTCCATCTATAAGGGTGTCCAAGTTGCCTGTGATAATCTGAAATCACATCGTAAAATAATCCAAAACTATTCCAAAATCTTCTTGTGAACTGTGCTGGTGGAATCGAGCATAAAGCCTGGCTTTGGAAAGGTCTTAGTCTGTTATGCCTGGGATGTGATCTGTGCTCAGCACAGAAGGAGAAAAGGCCATCAGGGAAGTGTTTGGTAGGAGAGGCTGCTGCAGTTTCTTCATGGTTTGAAAATGCAGCTGAGCAGGGTGAGAAGACACTTTCCAAAAACAGTGACAAGGAGAACATGTGACAAGGTGGGTCTTGGCTGTAGGTAGCTGATCTTTCTAGTGACATTCTGTGTCATGTTCTGGTTCCTTGCTAAAAATCCTCTCTTGTGGGTGCTAACGCTTGTATTTGTAGTGTGGCCTGTGTATTTACAAACAACTCATTTTGCCATCAGTCCTACAGATGAGCTTAAGAAGAAAAAAGGACAGTTTAGGGGTCATAATGTGTGCATTGACAAGGAACTCAGAAATAGAGAAAAGCGAAGATGATGTAAATTTGTGTGGTTGGAAGTTCACTATGAGTCACCAGACATGGTGAGGACTGCAGGAGCCCAAGCATGTAAAGATGATTATAGAGTATGGCATTTCCATCTTAGAAATGGCTTGATTGGTTAAAAGAATTTAAAACATGTAGTTTTAAAAAGCATTTAAAACTGTAGTTTAGTACTTCACTTTGATTATGGTTTTTAAGAAAGAAGCATTGCTTCAGACATGAGACAACTAGATTCTGTCCCACTGAAATTAGCATGGGACTCGCTGAAAGACTGGGTACACTTACCACAGTGAGGATAAATCAAGGTCCTGCCATGAATAAGGCATTAATTACTATCTCCTTTATGGCATACCACTGTCCCTTTTTCTGCCTCCCCTAAAAAGCACACCCATGTGGCCCAGCCATCTTTCTCCTTTTTCCGCTGATGTGCATGTGGTAGACATTTGGTTGTCTTTGCCACAGGATAAGCTCAGCCCTGATTACCATTTGTATTTTGTAAATCCTTTCACCTGAGAGAGCTTTGAACCACCAAGGCCATATCTGCAGTATGGAGCAAACTCTTCTGTTCCCAGGTTTTTCATCCTGACACCTTAAAATTTGGTGTTGAAAACATGACACAAATTTGGTGTTGAAACATAAAAACAACAACAACAAAACAAAACCAAAAACGACAACAAGAAAGTTTGATGACTATTTTGTGGTCTTTTAAAAGTTGCCTGCCACTGCATGTTCTGTGAAAACACTGGTTCTGTTACTCAGTATTGTCCCTTTAGCTATGATAATTTAAAGGTGAGATGCAGAGGTTATGTGGAATGGTCATAAAAATCTTTTCCCATGCCTTTGGTAAAAGTAACATAGAAGTAGCTTTGAGGTGAGCCAGTTGTACTGCAGTTTAATTTGAAATTTCCCATATATTAAGGGTAAGCCCAGAAAGCAATACTGTGGAATAAATTGGCAGGTTGATACCAATACCCCATTTGAAAAAAAATACTTTTCAAACACAGGATCAGTTCCTTAAGGGACTCCAGGAAAGTCAGGAAAGTCAAGAATTGTTCAAAGACTATCCAGAAACATATTTTTTGAAGCATCAGTAAACATCCTTTTCTTTCTGTAATAGCATAGATTTTTCACATTCTAAGGTGGAAAGGCTTGAAAGTGATCTTAAGAGAGTTGGACAAAGTCCTGTTTCTCTACAGTGTTAATGTATATATCTGTAACAAAACATCTTAATTACTGTATTTGATCTATTTCAGCATCTCTAATTCCAAGCTGGGAAGAATATTTTGATTTTTGGTGATAGTAAAGAAACACAATAATAGAAAGAAACAGAGCAATGAAATCTTCTTATGCCTGTTTTAATAGTGCAAGCAGTTTTGGATTCTGTTGAGGTTGTTGGTCAAAGATTTCGTTCAGGAGCAGCGCATAATGTTCTTCAGCAGAATCCTCCAGTCTGCATCTGCCTTCCCTCTCCCACTCTCCCTGTGGGATGAGATATGGAAAGACTAGAAGAAGTGTGTGCCCCCATTTTTATTTATTTATTCATGACAGCAGGACGACTGGGATGTCTCAGATGCTAGAAATCGGTGAAGTACAGAGGGACACCTTGATGTGGAGGGAGAAAGGTCATGAGAAAAGCAGTGTAGAATAAATTTAATTACGTTACAGGGAAAATCGAGCTTGGGTAGAACACAGATGTTGTAAAGGATCCTCAGAAACAGAAAAGTTGTTGTGGAGAAGTTTTGACATAAAAACGAAGAAGTGGAAGGTGTATGGTTGCTGGATATGGAACAAACCATAAAAGATATACCCCAAAATTCTAAAAAGCATCTGTGAAAAGGAAAAAGATGAAAAGCAGGGTGGCTCTGGTATATTCAATATGTTTGGTTTATAGGATAATGAAACTTCCCATTAGGGAAGTTTTCTTTTTCATTGCTTTTTCATCATTGAAAATCTGAAAAAGAGTTGAGGGGAAAATTTCTTACTATACTTTTTTTTCTATTTAAGTCTGAAAGCCTTTTCTACATTTCAAACTGTGTTTTGTGTATACATTGCAAACATTTTTCTTGTAATTTTAAGTGTAAAATACACTAAAGTATTTGGATCAGTAAAACCTTGTATGTCATTTAGATTTGTTTGGCATCAAACTAAAATAAATTGACTGTGTCTTTATTAAAAAAAATAAAAGACACCCTCTCATGTTAGTCAGGACTACTCTGACTATGTCAAGTTTTGCTACAGTATTTCTGTGGGTATCAGCAGTCTTTTTGAGCTCTTGTTAACAAATTGCTTTTCAGTGTTTGAAGAATGATAGGATGATTTCAAGACAGAGGCTCAAAGCTAATTGCTCTCAGAAGGCAACAAGCAAAACAAAAAGCGTTCAAAGAACTGATGAAAAATCTCTTCCTTTCTGAAGTACATCTTTTATTTTGTCTTGCCTTACTCAGTGTCTAGCTGAGAAGATAGGATTGGAACTTCTAATTTTGAAAGTCCTTGTAGAGGATCAGCAAACACTCTTGTTTTTCCTTTATGCTGAAAAGGGGGAGCAGGATTGTCTGTGGCTTGTGAGCTAAAGTGTTTTAGGAGATGAATTAACAATGTAAAATTCTAGTAAAAGTTTGAAACTGCAAAAGGAACCCAGCCTTTAATACAGGAATCAAAGTGCTGCATTGGCATTCAGGCTAAGTAACTCAACTTTCATTTATTCTTTGGTTTAAATACATATATTAGCTGTGACCTGATAACAAGCTGTTGCTGGTTTGGTCTGTACCAAAGTAATTCAAGAGTTTGTGTGTGGTTCTGTCTGAAGCATTGAGTCAGTCATATAACAGGGAATAGTAAACTGCCCTGTTCACTGCCATGGATTTAAGGGGTCAGGCTTCTAACAGGAGTTCTCACAGTATATCACTGCAAAACCTCTCAAACTATTTCAACTGGAAATCTTCAGAATTCCCCTGTCTGCTTGCTAGTGCTCTGGCAACAGTTCTCCTATTCATAATTGCTTTGGAATGCTGTCATTAAAATAAGTAATTATTGACTTCAGAATCAGATTAGAAACTGTAAAGAACAAAAAGAAAATTTAGATTACTGTCTTACAAGCAAAGTGGAAGTGACATTCTTGTGTGAAAATACCTTTTCTGAAATTTCACCTGCTTTGTGATGTTGGCATAATATAGTAATTTAGAGATCCTACTTCTGACTGCTAACACATTTAATGTGCTATACGATGGTGCAGAAATAGTGTTCAGGAGACAACACACGTCCACTGAGCAGTGCTGCATTTTTTGTGTATTTTGACAGCGGTTTAACCTGCTGCTAAGATGCTTGCATTTGCCAAGCCAGAAGGTCTGCCCTGCAAGAAAGGGGTTGTTTTGAGTGGCTGCTCAGGACCTCCAAGGGAGGGCAAGTGAAGGAGCCTACAAGAAAGATTGAGAGGGACTTTTTACAGGGAGATGCACTGACAGCACAAAGGGAAATGGCTTCGAACTGAAAGAGAGTACATTTAGGTTAGCTATTAGGAAGAAATTCTTTGCTGTGAGGGTTGGGACACTGGAACTATTTGCCTGGAGAAGGTGTGGATGCCCTGTCTCTGGAAATGGTAAAGGCCACATTGGATAGGGCATTGAGCAATCAGTTCTAGTGGAAGGTATCTCTGACCACAGCAGGGGTGTTAGAACTACACGATCTTTGTTCTTTTTACAACCCAGTCCATTCTGTGATTCTATGAATTTGGGAGCATTCTTCATGGGAGAACATGTATCCTTCCCCCTTCCCCCAAGTCCCTAACTTTGTGGCTCTTTGAGCTGCCAGGGTAGAGTCTAGGATCTACTGCTTATAAAATACTTACTAGTATTTTATAGTAAGCTTACTAGTAAGACCTTGTTATAGATACTGGATTGCATAAGTAGTAAGCCTGGAAGTGATGTAGGAAATGATTCTTGGCAGCAGCAGATCTTGATGCACTTGAGTATCCCAGAGGCAATTTACAAAGACTTCTGGAAGATTTGTCCTTTAATGTGAACTTCTACAATAATTGGAATAGTTTTTAATAGCAGTGCTGCTTTAGCCCGTTGATACTTTGCTGAACTACCCTGGGTAAAGGCAGAACTTTTGCTTGGACCAGCTAACTCCTTAGTCCATGCAGACTAAGCTGATTGTGGCTACCTCTGGGTTGGACTGAGACACCGGGTAGGTGACAAATGTGGTAATCTGTGTCTGTGAAGAATATACTTTTTCTGTGATCTTGCCTTGGTTCAAGGAGGTTGTGTTTTGAGGTCCTGAGTTTGTTCTGTCACATGCCATTATAATTTGGTGGCACTTAGCCTACACATTTACCTTGTCCTGCAAAGAGGTAGTATGTAGTTAAAGCACCAGAAGACTGGAACAACAAAGCTGCACCTTTGTCAGTAGAGGTGGTGGTTCTTCATGCTTTTGCTGAAAGAAAAAATAGAGAGAAGGATTTTTTTAAATAGTGACATGTCCTAAGCATTACTTCATTAGGTGATTTAGAAATTGTTTTCACCAATATGATTTCTGCTGTTCACCAGGTTTCTTTTATTGCTGTAATACACCGCCCATTTCTCTATTATACCTTATTGAATTACAAGGCAATGAAGCCAGCTCACCTAATTTAATAAACTATTATAATTCACAGTAATGACTAACATTCTGTGAGTCTTTCTGTTATCTTAAAAAAATGTGCTTAAATCATGTGAAAGACTGCCCCATTTTAAGTGAGTGTATGCAGAAGTGGACTGCTGTCACCTCTTCTGATATTTACTATTTAGAAAAGAAGCAAGAAAAGTCACAATGTGTAGCCCGTGGTGATGCAGTTTTGCCAGTGCTTTATTGTGGAGATATTGTTCTGTCAGGTACTTAATCGTACTGAAGCTATAGAGTGATTATTTACTTATGAAGCTAGATGGTATCATGTTTCATGGGGATTTTTTTTATTTACATCTTTGCCATGGCATCTGTTGTAATGGCATGCCTCAAGTAACTCTTTTCCAAAGACTTCAGCCAGACTTTAATAAGGGAAAGAGGAAGATCTGTAGCAGTCTCTTTTATTGCTCATACTTGTTCTGCAGTCATGTAATTAACAAAGAAGCCTCTTAAAATTTTTCCCTGTGCAATCTGTGCTGAAATACACATCAAATAGAGGAAGTTTTTTTTAAGAGCCTTCCTTGTTACTTATTACTTATTTAAGAATCCAAGAGGGGATGATCCCAGGAAATTAAGCTGTTGTCTCAGTGCTGTAATTGCCCTGCCATACGATCTCATGTTGAAATGGTATCTCTCCTCTAGATGAAATCCCCTTAGCTGTTGCACTGCATGGGAGGGTGGAGGGGTGGTGTTATAAAATGCAGACTGAAAAAAATTCAACACTCTGTAAAAGGTACTAGAGTTACAGTGAGAAGGGATATTCCCCTTACTGCTAATAAAATTGTCATGATTTCAAGGGCACTACTACAGTTCCCTTAGCAAAAGCTCAAAGCTGCAATTTGTGTCGGGCCTGATGGAGGGTGAACAGGTGGATAATGGGGACTGTAACAGCAGGGTAACAGTGAGAAAGGAGAGCTGATACACAGCGATAATTGCGTGTTAATTATGGAGAAAAAGAGTGAGGTAGGTAGATGCAGGCTCTAAATGCTGCAAAAGAGACTGATAGAGGGGAAAGAAAAGTATGGGGAAGTGATGGTCCCTTTGTCTTAGTGGATGCCCTGTGCTGGCTTAGAGGAGGCTGCAGGAGGAGCACATGGGCTGCCTTCCCGTGGTTTGCAAGATGCTGCTCCCCTTATCCATCCCTCTCTGGTAAGGGTGCTGTGGGCATGAGGAGAGCCCCAGTCCTGCTGTCAGCTTCGCAGCTGGCTCCTGTCAGCGAGGAGAGGGTTGACTGCTGGTGAGGCATCTGTCTGTACATGAGGGCTGGAGACTGTTACAGGGCTGGAGACTGCCCAGCCTGGCTCTTCACCAGTCCAGAGCAGGGCTGTTGAAGCCAGGTGTCAGCTTCCTGCCTGTAACCGCAGAAAGGGCACTTGACAAAATGAAATTGGTATTGCATCAGTAACACTGCACAAGCCATACAGTGTATCAATTAATTTCACATGCCCTAGAACCTCTGGAGACAGCATGCTTAATGTTATCTCCTACCTCACTTAATGTGATTTTATTAGAAAAATGTATTGAAGTGAATAGGGAGTGAGGGAGAAGTTGAACAGCATTGTGAACAGACTGTTGCAAATGATCAGGTTACCGCAGCCTAATGAGTTAAGGCAATGGGAATGGGTATAAGCTGCTACCTGGGTGGTTTTAACTGATGTGTTCTCTAATTGCAGTGGGATAGAAATTAATGACTTGCCAGCTGCTGTTTTGCGTCCAACCAATACTAAAACTGTTGAGGAAACCCAGTGTTTTTGGAGCATCTGCAGCTTCACACGCTTTTCTTAGAGCCTGCTATTCTAAATATAATGGTCCTAGTGTCTGCCATAATGCCTGATACTTCTGTTTTAAAAGTAAGTAGCAGAGCAGGACTTGGATACTCTACGTGGAAATACAGACTTTTCCACCACCATTACTTGGGCTCAGACATGTTTTTAGTAAGTTCAGCAAGTCCCTAAGGAGACACGAGAAGCAGCTGTAGGCCAGCACTGATAGGCATTACCTTGCAGCTGTAAGCAGCATTAAGGCAGGGATTTGTACAGTCAATACGCTCAGTGTTATAGGTTGGGTAAGCTCGAGAACATGACAGAGGTGGGAACAACTTTGACCCTTTTGTTGCTTTTCTTGAAAGAAAGAAATCAAGGGGAATTGCTGGCCACCTTTACCCAAAGGATTGTTATGGTTTTTCCAATGTGTTTTTTTGTCTATCATTTGAGAAGAGCATTGCCCTGTTCCACTGCACATGTGCTGACAGTTCTGGGGGTGCTGTGTGCTTGCAGACCTACATTGGTTCCATAGTTGCCTCGGTGAACCCCTACAAGAGCATCCCGGGGCTGTACGACGGCGCCGCCGTGGAGCGCTACAGCAGGCACCACATGGGAGAGATGGCGCCGCACATCTTCGCCGTGGCCAACGAGTGCTACCGCTGCCTCTGGAAGCGCCACGACAGCCAGTGCATCCTCATCAGGTCAGTGCTGCCTGCTGCTGCTGCTTCGGGCATCCCTGGGTATTTCAAGGTGGTTTGGGAACGTGGCTGGGGGCCATGCTTTCTTTTCTTTTCTAGAAGAAAGGGGGCTTTTAAAACAGCAGTTTCATGGGAGTTCTGAACTTGTGTGGTGTCATTCTGTGCACCTGTATCAAAAGGGTTTTTTTTTTATGTGTCTTACAATTGTATTTAGTGAAAAATATCTGTTGTCTTTTTGTGTGTTTTTTGGTCTTCACACATCAAATGTTACTCTAAGTGTTTTCCCACCAGTTTAAACATCTCTGTGGAACTCAGGAGTTTGTCATCACAAGACTCTGATTCCTGTATGGAAAGAAAAAATTACCCTACCAGTTCTTGAGATACACAGTAAATAAGAATAGCAAAAGAGAAACCCCTCCACATTTCAGCCACTTAATTCTGCCTGATTAATCTTCCTTGCCTAATCTTGTTGTGCTTGAATTTAATGGTGATTTAATGGTTTCCGTTTGAGCCACTGTGTCACTGGTATTCAGGATCTGGCTGTGGCGGGTGTGCGTTAGGGAGCAGTTGGCATTTCAATCGCTTTTCACTGCTTTCAGCTCCTCCTTCCTTCTGGCTCCAGAAGCGCTGAAAAGGCAGCCAGCTATTTTCCCGTTCCCTAGCCTGCCAGCTCAGCTGTGTTGGCTCACACACAGGCAGGGAGACCAAAGTCTGGCCCACCAGATAGAGAGGAGCAGGTCACTGCAGCACGGCACCAGCCAGCGGGATCTGGGCAGGGGGTGATGCTCAGGGGGCTAAGAGACCTTGTGTTTCCCCTCCCTCTGCTCTCTTACCTTCACACCACAGCATTATGTTTCGACAATGTACTTGCTGCCACCTTCCTGCTCCATGAAGTTACACGTGTAGAGCTCTTCAGGCACTAGTTGACATGATTTTGGCTGTCTCCCGACCTCCCCAGGAGTCCTTGTGGTGTCTGTAGGATTGACTGCAGCACGGGGCAGGATAGAGAGGGAATGAAGTAGAGTGAGAGCAGCAATAGCCAGTTTCCACTGTCCACTTTCTACTGTCATTTCAGATTATGGGCCAGGTTCCAAGGCTTCATGGATAAGAGGGGGATTTGGTGTATGTAGTTCAGCACCCAAAGCTGTTGTTAGAAACATGGATTAGCTGCAACACAGCCAGGCCTGCTTCAACTTTCTGCAGCCTCTCAGGTCACAGTGCCCACCTGCCCTCGCCTCTAGGCAGGTTCTGCTTTGCAGCGACACCAAGCTGAAGAGTGTGTTTTTTCAGCTTTCTTTGACTGTATTTCTCTTTCTATTACTTAATACATAGTTCTGTACATATAAAGATGAGCTCAGGTAAGAGTCCACACAAAAATGAAATTCACTGAGATCTTTGTCATGTGACAATGGCTAGCCTGGGGTCATGATTTTGTGTTTTATTGCCAGGCAGTTACTTGTGAACAGCCTGTGGACACAAATTTAGGGACCAAAACAATTTCTGGTGGCCACTCATATTTGCCGTTCTGTACTAGCCTCAGTATTTTACCTTTCATTCCAGTTCCTCACAAGCTGCCAAGAGGAAAGCAGGTCATGTCCTAAAATGGACATAAGCAGAAGTCTGTCATGTTCCAGGGTCTTCAGCACTCTCTGCTCTGTAAACCATGTGCTTTGGTACAGATAAGCCATACTATGGAGAAGTTTTGTACTAGGAATCCCTTTTAAAATTGTTTCCTGTGGTCATGGATTGAAACAGTGATGTGTGTAAGTTCTGTGCTTCAGATAAGTGGCACAGTGCAACCGTATAAGGGTATCTTGATTCTGCAGAAATTGAGGAGACATGCAATTCAAATTAAAAAAAAAATGAATGCCAAATCTGCTTTCCTAAAAGAGCATTATCTGCTCCATCTGTGAAGGACTCAGAATAGGATTTTTAAAAATTACTGAGAGTTTCTATGGCCTTCCTTACAGCTCACTGAGGTCCCTGTTGTCACATACCTAGTTTAGGGTATAGGAAGTGGAGGTATAACAGTGTGCTTGGTAAATCTAGCATCCTGGTCATTCCTGCATATTTTACTGGCTTAGAATTAGATGTTGCAGCAAGTCACTGTACTGTCAGTGTAACTTTTCTTGGTTACTACTGGCATTTGAAAAAGAAAGTAGCCAAGTGGAGCTCTTTAGTGTTTGAATTCAGACAAATATTCTGAACTTGCATTTAATGTAAGAGACGATAAAGAGGAAGACTCTGTTCCATCTCGAAAACACAGTAAAAATGATGAATTATTGAGATAGGTCTCACATTGTGATAGGCAGTTTGAGCTCCTCCTGGCCTTGGGATCTCAGCACTCGGTAGCAAATTGTAACAGCCCCACTCAGGAAGGCGCTTGGGATGCTTCCTGGTGATCCTCTGGACTTGAAGTGCCCTCTGCTGGCCCCCAGAATTAGCTCAGCTTTGGTTTGGGGCTGCTTTCTTCAGGCTTTGGGTTCAAAAACCTGTGAAAAAGCTTCTAATATATGAATATTTTTTGGCTTTTTTTTATTTTTTTTTTGTATTTTTCTGGCTGGGGTAGGGTGAGAGGGTGAATTGCAGAACACAAATTAGAAAAACTCAGCATATCATTTAAATGTGAGACCATTTTTGCAGTGTAACCATCCAGATCAGAGGTGAAAAGGAAGGAAATATAGAAGATAAATCAAATCATCCAAAGATGCTGATTTACTGGTGTATCTAAAAGGCATTAATTCACAATAGTGCTTCATTAAAAGGACTTAGCAGCCTAAAATGTCAACAAAACAGCACACTGAAGAAGCTGTACACAACTGGTGTATTAGGATAGATACATAGTTGTGATATGGTGTTTTAACTCCCCCAGGCTAAAAAACTAGAGGTTTTCTGTAGACAAAAACATCAGCATCCATGAATTCTCAGTTTCATGTTTGTCTGAACCATTACTGCAGGGTCCAGTTTCATTTAAAACAATGGAAAAAACCCCACTGTGTTAAAATCACTTTCTGATTTTTCAGCTGGGTGCTTCAGGAGCATGAAGGAAGTCCTAATTTGAGCCATAGGCAAAGTTTGTCCTGGTGTAAGAAAGGGGTTGAGTTCCCCCATAATTAGCTGAAGTTCACAAGCTGAGACCAAGTTCAAACCTCCACGCCTTTATTACAAGAATAGGATAATATCTGTAGGTTTGGTTTGGGATTTTTTTTGCTGCTCTATGTAAGGTGTCTGTGCAGAAGCAAACACATGCTCTTCTCTCAGATAAAATTGCAATTGATCCACATCAGAGCACTCCTAAAGAAGTGTAAAGGGAGCTGCAACCATTGCTCTGTATGACATTGCAGTCAGTGCTGTGAGTGGGAAATCACTGTCTGATAACTGATTTGTTCTCTCTGTTACTGTCTGATGGCCTGAAACTTTTTGTTATTGTTTTAGAACTTGAAAATCAGTACAAACCAAACCCTTTATGTGGGATCCAGACCTGTGATGGGTGTGATGTTCTTGTGAGGCTGACACACCAAAGTTCAGATATGCATTTGATGAGGTATAGTTGCTGAAGGGGCCTGTTTTGCCCATGTGTATCTGCCTTGGGGTTCTGAAGGCAGCGGACTGTAAGGCCCCAAAAACCTCACTTGACAAGACTCTTAAAAGGACTTGTGGTTGTTCATGTACTCAGACACACGGGAGAAATACTGACAAGATATTCTCAAGAGGTCAAAACAACAAAAAACTTCACTGGCAACTTTAGAAAATCAGAGAACTTTTGCAGAGGCTTAAAGCAGCATTCCATCAACATAAAACACTTCACAAAGCATTAACTTAGCCCTTTAACTTTCCAAACTCTAAGCTCATCCAATTTTAAGTTACACAAAACTCCAAGAAGAGGGAATTGGAAGAAGAAAGGGAAAGAGAGAAAGGCAGAAAAGATACAGAAAAGAACAAGTACAGCTACCACTCCTGGTCCCAGTGGTGTTCAGCTGATAGAAATTCCAAGAGAGGTAGGGTCATGTGCTGGCCTCCTGTCTCAGTTCAAGGACCCTTTGGCCTTCCCGGGCCCATCCCCCATGTGGGGCTTCTGGTCATTTAGCCCTCAGGAACTTTGTTAGGGATTCCAGAGGTGCTCAAGGAGCAGTGCCTTTGGTGTGCCAGTGATTAGCAGCCACTACAGACTGTTCTGTCTCTTAGCCAGACAAAACAGGGAAATGATTTAGTGTTATGTCCTTCAGACTGAGGAGTCTCTCTAAGTGACCCCTTTTTACACTGTGGCAGTCGTGAGTCCAGGCTGCTGTGCCCTTGGCCCTGCATAGAACAAGTCATGGAGAAAGTCTAAAGATCTTTTAAGTGGGGGCCTTCTGGCCTGCTGTCAGACTTAATATGTTCACAGTCCTGAATGTGATGATGTGGAACAAGCTAGGCACTTAAACTCATGGACTGGAAAGGTTGCATTAAAAAATTCACCCTTTTACTGACCTTGTAGGCAAAAGCTTTCTAAGGACTCTGAAAGATTGATCCCATGTAACTGTAAAAATGAATAGAATGAAATGGTTACTACTAAATGAATAGATAACATGGTGTAAATCCATCCTTTGGACTTTGTGGACCTGAAGGTGATTCAGAGGAAAATTTTTAAAAGTAATAAAAAGTATACATGGGAAATGGCTAATGGAGACAAGCACCTTGAATTTGGGGCACTAACCATCAAGTCATGCACAGCAGAAAGAGAACCAGGATGAATTGCTGGTTGCTCCTTCCACCGTGAGAACTGAGAGGTATCAAATGAAGCTGAAAGAGATCAATCTGAAAAAACAAGAGCATTTACTTCTTAAGGGAGTATGGCTAGAAACTCATAGATGGTAAATATTTATTGAGGGTTACAAGACACATAAAAACCAGGTTTAGATCAGGAAGTCTCTGAACAGCAAATAACTGGAAGGTGGAAGAACAAAGAAGAGAAATAATTGTATGTCTTCCATGGGCCCCTCCAGTTGGCAACAGTCTGAATAGGACACTGGGCAGGTTCAAACCGAACCAGTTCTGAGTCTCTTCTGTTCTAAGAAAAAAAGAAGAGTATGTAATTGTGCATAACACCAGCTGTACCAGAGTGAGGTGCAGGAGATATTTTTCCATTGGCTTTGAGTATCTCCCTTGTAGAATGGGTCTCAATTACAACAGGGTACCTTTCAGCTTACATAGAATTAAAGATTTTCCAGGTCAAGGGACAATGGGTGAGGGCAGAGGAAGGATGGTATCAGTGAAAGAGGTGACGTCCTCAGTGTCACCCTGTGCCTGCTGTACGGCTCAGAGGGAGAGAATTAGGCAGGAGGAGGTATCACTTGATGATTTATTGCACTGGACAAGAATAATGCAAGGGTTTGTGAAGCTCTTTCAAAACTACTAGTAGAAATTTTTTTTTATGGTGAGTATTGAATGCAGGAATATTAAGTATTTGCTTCTTGGGCAGAAGAGATGAATGAGTGGGGGCCTGCAAAGAAAAAGGGAAGGAATACTGTCCTAGTTTAGGGCAACTTTGGTAGGAAACTTCCAAAGAAGTCCCTCTAGAAAGCATATTCAAGCAGCCCTTCCCCCAGCTGGTTTGGGAAAAGATTTCCGTGGAGAAGAGTGGAAAAAACCTGTTTATTCAACAAGCAAATTATTTACAAGCATCAAAATGAATAGTATGACACAATAAAATCTTTAATGGTTCTGAGAGATGGCAAATTCAGAAAGTCCTTGTCGTGGGGTGTAGCTCGGCTCGCTCTGTCCCTTATCAGTCCCTCTGGCACTGAAAAATGCCATCCTGGGCCCTGGTGGGCCACAGGTGTGAGCTCCTGGTGTTTTTCTGGGTTTTTGGTCCAGAGCAGGCTGATCAGTTCCAAGAAAAAGGAAAAACCACAGTCCAAGGAACTTCTCTGCCTCAGCTAGCTAAAAAAACCCTAACTAAAAGCAAAGGAGAGCTCTCTGCTGCTGTCCATGCTGCAGACAGCACCGTCCATGAGAAGGAGTGCAGAGGAGTTTCTGCAAACAAACCCTGCACTTCTTCTCCCACCCTTCACTCTCAGAACCAGTGTTAAAGGCACAGAACTCAATATCCAGCATAAACAGAGCAGCAGCTGGGGATACAAGCACCATGAAGTCACCCTAGGACAAGTACTGAAAAGGCCACACGTCAAGAGTAGAATTACATAGAAAACACTACAGAAATTGTTTGATGTGGTATAAATACAATGGATGAATCACACCTGCTGGAAAATATTGGTGGTTATGAAGATGTCTTGTTATGTTTCCTGAATGTCTCTTCCCTAATTTTATTGTTGACATTCATTTGCAGGAAAATGTCATGCTGGTTTCTTTGGGCAGCACCTTTCTTCTTTGCTTTTTACTAGAAAGCATCATTATACTTTGTTGTAACCTAAAATCAGTGAGGTCATTACTCAGCAATGGCACAACAAAAGACTGTTAAATTATCTGAGCTTGCTCCACATGCCCAATTGTGCTGCATCAAAGTCAGTGCCAAAATTCCTACTTGCTACAATGCAAAAGGTAAAGTAAGACCAAAATGTACCCTCTTTCTTTGGGAGAAAACTGGAGTGAGGTACAGCTTAATTAGGAGCTAGGCCACAGTTTAGGATGCAGTGCTGTGACTGTAGATGAAGAGTGAGCAAACTTTACCCACAAGTTATATTTCTTAATGGCTCACAGTGTGTGTTTAGGCTACATAATTGAAGGGAAAGGGTATTGGGGAAATGAGCGAAAACTAAACTTTCCCTTTTTAGAGTGTTGGTTTTGAAGAGAAACTGAGTATATTGCCTTCTATTTGTATCAGCAGGGTTGCTTATTAACAGTTTGTTTTTAAAATACCAGTTTAGCTTTATTTATTATCAAATAGCTTTGTTATCCTGTGGGTGGTGATGAGAGGGTTTATATCTGTGATGTTAACGAGAGGTGGAAATTGTATATTTTGAACTCACATTAATCAGGTTTGTTCCAGTTGGTGTATAAAAAGTTTGTTTAAAGAGTATGCAGCTCACTGAGAATTTCAGCATTAATTATAGAAGTAGCCTTTACATGTTCAAGTGTGCACTGGTGTCGCTAACTTCCTCCTCCTCACAGCAGAGCTCTTTCATTAGCTAGATTGCTGCAACAAAACTTTCCCATCTTAATTCTTAGTTTGGTCTTTATCCCTAGCCATTGCTATGCCTTTGTTGTGACTTTGTGTGTCACTTTCCCATGTGATGGGATAATTATTTGCATTCAGAGAGTTCTTTGTTGCCTCCTAGATGTGTGTACATAGGCAGTCAGTGCCTTGAAATGCTGCCTGAGCAGTGGTATGGAGCCTGAGGACAGCTTGTGTTTTTCCCTGATGTCATATTCAGGAAGTTTAATGGGGTGCTCTGGCTCCATTTGACCATCACTTCTAATCACCCCATTCTTCCTGACCTCCAGTAATGCAGAGTTTGGATGTCCAGTCAGAGGGCTCTTCACTGGCCTCTGGGACTGTGCAAACCATTTCCTTCTCTTCTTCCAGTGGCGAAAGTGGTGCTGGAAAGACGGAGAGCACCAAGCTGATTCTCAAGTTCTTGTCTGCAATGAGCCAACATTCACTGGAGCTGTCCTCCAGAGAGAAGACCTCCTGTGTGGAGCAAGCTATTCTTGAGAGCAGGTATTGGGTCTTTCAATACATGGGTATTTTTTTCAGAAGACATAAGCCTTGTCATTGAAATAAGAGCTTGCAATGTAATCAAATATGTGTGTGTGTGTTTACTGAACAGTAAAATGTATATTGGAGAAAGGGAAATAATCCATTAAACAAAATTACCTGGCTGCTCTAGAGAGTTGTGAGCACGGTAGTATCTCTTAGTGAAGGAAAAATATGTAGAGATTTGAATTGGATGAAGCTTTAATGGTGGCTTTCATTTTTATTCGGGGCTAAATTGAGATAATCAGAGTAAGGGAAATGGGTGATGGGAGGGAGAAACCTTTAGTTCAGTTTGTATAGCCTGAGGATACATTAGAACAAGATACAGCATGGTGAGGTAAAGTGCTCAAGTGGTAAAAGCATGCTGAGGATAAGGAGAACTGATAAGACAGATGAGTAAATGCATCAGATAAATTGGACACAATCTACGCAAGCAAGAAAGAAATCTTGGTGTTCAGGTGAAATGACACGGTTCTAAACTATTTAAAAACAAAGGCAATTTGAGATGCTATTACTTTTGTTTATCTTGCTTCATCTCTGCTGTACGTGCTGTATCTTGATGTTTTGGGATTTTTTTGATTGCCCTAGGACAAGGACTCCTTACTTCTGTCTAGCAATTTACATGTGCTGAGATTTCTTGTTTCTATCATTTGACTACTGCAGTGAGAATTGTGTGCATCTTTTGAAGGATTACAGGAGAAGTAGCAAGCAGCAGTCACTACTCTGCAGCTGCAGAGTAGCTCTGTGTGATATATCTTCCTGTTGCATGAATACTTGCATCTTCTGCTAGGAAACTGATAATGCCCCTTGCTAAATGGAGGATAATGCTGCTGCTGAGGACAGTGTCAGAGGGGAGCTTGTCAGAGTGCTGTTCCTTTCACCATCCCCATGTGAAGCTGTTGGTGTGCTGGTCACAAGTTAACACACCTGTCATTCTCTGTCTTCACAGCCCAATCATGGAAGCTTTTGGCAATGCCAAGACTGTTTACAACAACAACTCAAGTCGCTTCGGGAAGTTTATTCAGCTGAACATCTGTCAGAAAGGAAACATTCAGGGGGGAAGAATTATGGATTGTATCCTTGTTTGGTGATTTGACCCCTGTTTGTGGGAAGCGCCCATGTACCTTCTTGATGGAGGACTGGGAGAACTGGCTTGCCTTTGTCTGTCCTTTCACCCCATCCTGAAATATGTGCAGTTAAATTGAGCTGATGTAGGTGGGAAGGGGAAGCAGCAACACCAAATTCACACATGCACAAATGCTTTTCGTGGCAGCGTGGAGTGTTTGGGGTGTATTTGGAGGAGCAACATTTTGTATTGTTACCACTAGCATGACATGGCTCATGCATTTCCCATGTAATGAGCTAATACAGCCTCGGGAGTCCTTGGGAATAACTTGAGTTGTCAGCCATTTCCCTCATTACTGTATCCAAAGATAAGCTGCTTACTTCCCTGGAAAATACTTGAAAGAGAAGAGCTGCTCAGTTTCTGCAGTGTGAGTCTGGGTGGGTTAAGTCCTCAGATTTGTCCTGCATTTGGCAAAATTAGACTATGAGCTAGCTCCACCAGGGCACCAGAGTTGTTAGGATGAGGAATATTCCAAGGGGATCCTACCTGCTGTTTTAAACATAAACTGCTTTTTCACTGGGAAAAATTTAATTCTTGAGGTTGTTTCCAAGCTTTAGGGGGAAAAAAAACCAGCAAAGGAAAACAGATGTCATTTAAAATGCAGAATTTGCCAAGTCCAGTTTTGATGGGATGGAAGAGAAGGTGTTAATACAACGATATTAGAACTGCTACAATATTATCATTATTGTACTTTCTTTATCTTGCTGTAGGTGTATTGTATGAAAAAGGCTTAGCATGTTGTAAGAAAAGACCATAATAATCCTCCTGTTGTCTCAAATGAAAGAAGAAAGATTATTAAAACTTCTACATTAATTAATTTTTACTTTATTCCTTAACTGAAGCTTTTCTTGCTGGTTCCAGATTTATTGGAAAAAGTAAGTTGATGTTTGCTTTTGCTTATTAATTGTGTTCGATTTAAATTAAATTAATTGCTTGTTAATTGTGTTCGATTTAATTTTTGTCTGAAACTGTGGATAAAAACTTTGTCTTTAAACATGATCACTTAAGTGGAAACTATTTTTTTCTTTGACAGAATCGTGTAGTAAGACAAAACCCTGGGGAAAGAAATTATCATATATTCTATGCTCTGCTGGCAGGGATAGAAGAGAGAGAGAAAGGTGAGTGGCAAAGCACAAGTCACACAGCTGGAGTGGTTTTCTGCTAGCAGTCAGCAGTGGTGACAGCAGTGGAGAATTTAACTGCAGAAACCCACTAATGCAAGCTGAGAAACAGGTTATTTATTCAGCTGCGATTCAGTGAGTGTGAATTTGAGCTCAACTTGATAAAGGAACCCACTTAGCTGAAGAATGTCCCTGACTTGACAGTAGTTTTCCTCCCAGCTTCTGCTTTGGCCTTGGGAAAATTATGTGGGGACAAACATGCCTCATTGTGTTCAAACTGAATATTTTTGCTGGTACTTAATAACTCCACAGCAACAAAGATAAATAATTCTGGTTGCTCTAATCCTTTCTCATAAAGAATAAATCCACTGAACAAAAGAATTGATGTTTGTATATGTGCAAAATTGCCTAAAGTTGTCTCAGCATCTCCCCGTGGTCTTGCTGTCTTTGAATGCTCAAAAGTAGAGTTAACTCTATTAGGCAACTAAAGAAAACAAAAGACAGCAAAGTAACCCCCCCTCTGATTTTAATATAAAACTTTGTCTTGTGCATTGTCATAATTTCTGAGCAAATGAATTGTGAACTGTTTAACTCTGAGATAGTAACGTGGAGTACTTTTGTTTTGGTATTTCTTCTCACTCACCCTGTTTTCTCCCACTAGATGCATTTTACTTATCTGTACCTGACAACTACCACTACTTGAACCAGTCTGGATGTATAGCAGATAAGACAATCAATGACAAAGATTCTTTCAAGGAAGTCATTGTGAGTTGTTTCCCTAGTTCTTTTGCTTTTAAAGTGCTGGAAGTTCAGGTGTGTGGGGCCCATTGACAGCAGGGTACAAGGCCTTCCTGTGCCTTCCTTCATGTGCAGATCTCTCATTGAGGCATTAATCTTACAAGGACTTATATTTTCTCAAAATGCTTCACTGTCATTTTGAGCATTTCATTTTTACTTTTCATCAGTATTTCATTTTTACTCTGTTGTTTCAAAGCGTGCTGTAATTTAGCAAGATGCTTGTGTTTTGAAATGTAAAGAATATCTGTTGGGAAGTCAGTAAGACTTTTATATGCCTTTGCCTTTCCCTCCATTGTGTTTTATATGTCTATATATATGTGTGATATATGTCTATTTCTATCTATATCACTGTTTTTCAATCTGAAAGCTTTGCTCAGTTCAACTGGCATCTACTGGGTGGAGTCTGCAGTGCAGCGCACAGGGAATGAAGCACCCGTGACTCTTTAAGTTGCAGCTGGGAAATCCACTTGTGTGGAGTAACTCACACAAAAGAGTTATGAAAACATAAGCACAGGTTAAAAAAATGGGTCCTGATGGAATCTCTGAATGGCTTTATATCTTACATCCACAGCAATTAGTCCATACTGACCACGCTAGTTGGGTATCAGCACTGAGGTGATGTGTGTTAGATTTTAAAATTCACATAAAACATTTGGTTTTATGCCCTTCACCAAACTGGTTTTGCTTAGCTATGTTAATCTTTTTGCCAAATTGATGAACTAATATGTAGTGGATGCAGCAGATTATTTTCAGTGTAAAAATCCCTTATCCTGTATGGCAGAAGGAAGTGTTGGTAACTTAACTATATTGTAGTCACATGCTGAAGTTGATTAGCATTGCATTTAATTTGTGCTAATTGTCCCAGAGTAGGCAGGCCGTGGAATTAGCTGGGTGGGTGAGGTTTGCCTGCAGCTTAGGCAGGCTGGGAGCAGGGGCTGCCAGGCTGCAGTCCCAGAGCAGGAGGTGGGCAGACACCCCCACAGCTCACCCTCACCTGTCTTTTGCTGTTGTAGTCATCTCCTTTGCCTGCTTCTATTGCAGTGCAAGTCTTGGAGATGCTACTTAAAGGGAACTTTTTTGTAGGAGACAGGGAGAGACAGCACAGTGAGCATGGAGATGAACTCATAGCGTTGCTGCCCTTTTGCTGTGAAAGGTCTTCTTTACAAATTAAACCTCCAGCCATTATCTCTACCCTACTTTGAACTGTGGGATGCTTTTCCATTTGCAATGGATGATTTATGAAAGATAAAATGTGTCATCTGTCAAGCAACTGCAGTGACTATAACATGATGAGTCTGACTGTAAGGATACAAAACTGATCTGGTCTCAGACAGGCTCATATTACACCCAAATTTGGAAAGCTTGATCATTTCAAGAGGCTTACAGTTACCCTGTCTGTGTCGAAGGAAAGCATGTATTCCTCTCGTTTTAGTGTTTCTTTTAATATTTTACTATTTGCTCTTTTCCTCATTTATGTATTGAGCCTTGATTGTTGTTATATTGTTTATTCATAAAGTAAACACTTTTTATTTAGATACCTTTGTTACTCAGTTTTACAGGAAGTTGTCAGACCACATTAGTAAGGTGCATGTTTGGACACAAAAATGATCAAATCTTACATGCTGCTGTGTTTCCTCCCCCATGCTTTGTTACATACAAGGCCAATAGGCAAATTTTGGTAAAAACATGCAGGAGGTAATCAGTGAACAATTCAAATTAGAATAATTGCATATGGTGCACAACTCAGGTGGTCATTCCAATATTTATAAAATTTTAATGATGAATTGGAAAGCAAATTATGACATCATTACAGCATCAAAATGAAATTTCTTAAAAGCAGAGTGATACTATGTGTTCCAAGACGTCCCAGTGATGCCTTAGAGTGTATTCAGTTTTGGATGGAAGCCAAAGCTCTCTTTTAGTCCTGACTTGCTCTTCTAAGGCCTCCCATTATTGAGTGTCTGTGCATGTTATTGAAGAAGCTCACGTGTCATTCCAGACTGCAATGGAGGTGATGGAGTTCAGCAGGGAGGAAGTACGAGAAGTTCTGAGGCTTTTGGCTGGCATTTTGCATCTGGGAAACATTGAGTTCATCACTGCTGGTGGGGCCCAAGTGCCCTTTAAAACAGGTGAGAAGGCTGTGCATCCAAATCTCAGTGTTTCTTTGGGTTCTGAAAGCCTTGTTCATTGTTATTAGATCTCAACATAGCAAGGACAAGCAAGGAAAGGGTTTTACTGCTTTTTAGCATCTGTAAATGTTGATTAAAATGTTACTTTGGGAGCATGGAGTTTGACAGATAAGGCAGAGTAGTCTGCTGCTGGATGCTCGGTCTTGATATGGGAAGACCTTGGGCACATATTTGTTCCATTAACAGTAATGAAATTCTATTTTAATCTAATTCTGTCTTGAAGAATTCTCAAGTTGATAAAACCTAAGTGTTCAAACACATTCCCTAACCAAGAACTCCACCGAAAGTGTCTTTTTTTTAGAGCTTTTGAAGTTTCAATTACATATCCGAAAGAAGGTGCTGGTGTGTGTAAAGCTTGAGCTGGTGGGCATTTTAAATGTTTGTTTAAGTATTAAACATTAGAGGGTGGGCATTAGAGAGCAGCATCAGGTACTGCTTTATATAACATATTGTAGAGGGGAAGGGTATGAAGTATGCATGGAAGAAAAATTTCATTGGTTTATCCTCGTCATCCCAAGCAAAGCAGAAACACATTCATGTGGACAAAGAGTCAATTACTGTTTGTATTTGGAAAAATGTGTTAGGGCAAGCAGTAGATTGTTTGAATTCTTGACATGTAATATTAAGAGGAAAATAAGTATTTGTGACTTACTTGTGGTGTATTTCTACTGCTAATTTCCTTCAGTTGTACATATTTATGCCTTTCCATGAGCAGCAAAACAGTATCCTAGAATTTCTAGTTGTGTTTTCATCCCTAATCCTTGTCATTTTAGGAGCATCCTAAATGGTGGTGGTAGTAGTAGTAATAGTAATGGTAGAAAACCGAATTGGTCTCATAGCTTTATGCATTTAAGGACATATTTGTATTTTTCTTTCTCTTTTGCCAGCCCTGGGTAGATCTGCTGAGTTACTGGGGTTGGACTCCACACAGCTGACAGAAGCATTGACTCAGAGGTCGATGATACTCAGGGGAGAAGAAATCCTAACACCTCTTAGTATACAGCAGGTAAAGGCATCTCAATTTTGACATGCTTTTAGGATCTTTGGAAGATGTCTTGGTCTTTAAGTGCAAGACTGGACTTGATTGGTCACTCAAGAACCGAAGCTTAGCTCATGCATCGGAGTTGTAATCAAAAGTACTACACAGGTTTTTTTTGGGGAAGGGTATAATCACTTTAGGTCCCATCCTATTATTCTGGCCAGAGCTTATAGCTCGTCTCTTGTTATTCTTATGAAGCCTGATTACTTCCTATTTTTTTTCAAATTCTGAATATGTAGGCTGATTTTTTTTTTCACCATAGACACTTGTGTCAGGGGGGTGTTTTTTCAAATTTTTCAGGAGAAATATTTTCATTTACAAGAAGAGAATTAGAAATAGGTGTGCATAACATTACATTTCTCTCTGGAAAAGAGTAAATTAAGATGTTGTTTCCTACACTTCTCTTTCCTTCCTCCACACCTTAAGTTTGTAATTTCCTAGTTTTTTTGAATGCTTTAGCCCTGACATGTAATTCTAAAGCCACAGAGGTGTACAGCTGTTTTAAGTTAAACTGTTAAAGCTGGAATCATGATGCCTTGTAACTGTTAATACAATTGTTGCCAAGCTGCATAGGAATAGGAAGCTGCTTGGTTTGTACATTGTCTTGTGCTGTGCTAAGGACACTGACCAGCAGAGTCTGGCCAGTTCTCAGGCACGGGGTGGTTGATGTGCTGTGCATTCCCTCTCTAACACAGGCAATAGACAGCAGAGATTCAATGGCTATGGCACTTTATTCTCAGTGTTTTGCATGGGTCATTAAAAAAATCAATAGCAGAATCAGGAGCAAGGAAGACTTCAAGACTATTGGGATTTTGGACATATTTGGATTTGAAAACTTTGAGGTAGGTTTCAAAAGCCTATTCAAATGGATTGTCTGCTGTTTATGCTTTATTGCTCTACATATTTTTGTCATCTTCTCTGGAACTTGATTTTTAACCCATTCCCTTGTTTGAAAAGTAAAATACTTGAAGTGTATGCATTTTTGAAAATTTCTTGTCTCTCTAGGTAAACCGTTTTGAGCAGTTCAATATTAACTATGCAAATGAGAAGCTTCAGGAGTATTTCAACAAGCACATCTTTTCCTTGGAGCAACTGGAATACAGCAGGTGAGAGAGAGAGGAGAATTTGAAAGAATTATGGCAATATCATGTTCACTTGAAGTCTTATTTTGCAGCTACCTTAGCTTCCTTTGAAAGTCTCTATCTGGAGCTGTGTATTTTATAAAAGCAAGCTGATTTTCCTGTAATTTGAGAGATAGATACACCAGCTTCTCCTGTTTATACAACTGAAATAATTTCAATAAAAAGGCCTGCTTTATTTTCTTTAGGGAAGGACTAATTTGGGAGGATATTGACTGGACAGACAATGGAGAGTGCTTGGATCTTATTGAAAAGGTAAGAAAAAAATTTAATACTGTTACCTATTTTTAGTTTTTTGTTCTGAGGTAATATGTCTTTAAAACATTTGTCAACACAAAGAACAAGTGAAGAGAATGGTGGATCTTGCAAGTTTAAATAGCAAACTTCCTTGCAGCAACTTTTCTCCTTTTGTGATTATACACAAAAGCAATAATTGGAGTTGATTAAAATGAGTCATTTGATCCATGCTCACTCTTGCCATCAGTGCAGGCGGGCTGTGTGAGCTTACCCCATGGCAGGGTGTGTGACTGCAGGGGTTCAGGGGAGCGCAGAGGCAGAGTGGCAGCTGGCAGGACGTGACTGCAGTCAGGGCAGTGTGGCTCCTCAGGGGCTGCTCTGAGCCCTTGGGAAGTGCCTGATTAAAATGTGCACCTGGAGAATTGTGTTCTTCTGAGAGGCTGTATCAACCTGGAGCTTGCTGGACACATTAATGAACTGTGGGGTAGCTGGCTTTGTTTACCAGCTCCTCTAGCCCGAGAAGTAGGGAACATCAAAGGAAATTGTGCAGAGGCTTATGTAAAGAAAAGGGAGGTTGTGCTTCACACAGGGTGAAGTTAAACTGCATATCTTTAGCTCTGCCCCTGGGCAGTATGGGTGTTAAAAGTTTGCATTGGTTCAACAGCTGGGTGGATAATTATATGAAAGAAACTTTTTTGAAAGACTGTTTTACACAAATTCTTCAGACTCCTGATCATTGGAGATCCTGGAGGCGGGGGATATGTTCTGGAGCAATGTCATTGTATGCATCTAAAAACTGCCTCCATCAGGAGAACTGATTCTTCCAGTAGCTTTTTTTTCTTTATTTTGCCCACGGATCATACGCTCTATATTTCAAAAGGAGCACTGCCAGAAAAACAGGATTACAGTCACCTTCAGGAATGGGGTCTTATTGTATATGAGTGGTTTTGTGCCTCTCTGCACACAGAAACTTCAAGGATTTTGTGGTTTTTCCAAACTAGGGACAACAGCTGTGTCCATCCATGTACTAATTCATCTTCTGCCTCTTCTTGCTGTTCTAGAAACTGGGACTACTGGCACTCATCAATGAGGAGAGCCATTTTCCTCAGGCTACTGACTCCACCTTACTGGAGAAGCTGAATGCCCAGCATGCAGTATGTGACGTTTTGCTGATACTTGCTGTGCAAATTATGCAGGATCTCTTTGCTTCGCTAGAAAATCATGGTTCAAACATAAGGGTGCATAGTTCTAGAGGCTTTTTCAGATGTGATCCTATGTGTTGGAACTAGAGCCGTCACACTGTTTCCATGGCAATCCATATACTTCATTGTCAAGGCTGAGTTTGTTACTGGAAGGACATATCCTTGTTGCTGTTGACTTAAAGGTTTCTGTTGTGATGAATAAGTCAAATTCTACTCTTGATGAGAGCTCTGTCAACCTGCAGTAGCTCAGATTATTTAGATCTTCAATTTCCCTTGATGTAATAAAGCATTCACCTTGATGCCATTTACTGAAAGTTTGCTGTTTCCTCTGTCCAGATTAGTGTTACCTTTATTTGTGATACTGGAATTATTTTTGCACAATTTCTGGGATGCAGGCATATCCACCAATCTTCATAACTGCCAGTTAAGAGAGAGTCTTCTCTTTCAAAGTGCCTTTTATAGATGGTTCTGCCAGATGGGATTCAGGTTTAGTATAATGCCTTTTTATGTGCTGTAAATCTGTTATTACTGCATTTGAAGCAGCCCAGACTAACAAATCCTATTATCATGAACTGCTTGTTTGCTTTTGGAGCACTAATCTTCCAGGGAGTTTACTGGAAGACAGTGGTCTGTTCAGGTATGGGTTGAGAGGATAATGTGACAACCCCCTCCAAATATTTTTCTCTTTTTTTCCCCCTCCAATCAGAACAATCCTTTTTATGTAAAACCACGGGTTGCTGTTCACAACTTTGGAGTGAAGCACTACGCTGGGGAGGTAATTTCTTTATTTGCTGAAATTATTCCAAGCAGAACTTTCATTAGCCTAATTTTCCCCCAAGGCTGCTCAAAATTAACTAAAGCACTCTGTTCCCTCAGCACTTTTTACAGCACCACTCTTGTGAGAGGTGCCTGACTGTTTGGCTTGTTGTTTGGACCGGCTCTGTCTCCTTCTAGGTCCAATATGATGTCAGGGGGATCTTGGAGAAGAACAGAGATACTTTTAGAGATGATCTCCTGAACTTGTTACGTGAAAGCAGGTAAGTTTCTGCAGTTTTTGTTAAGGACTCGATACTAAGGGGCGTTGTAACTAACTCTGCCGGGACTGAGCACCTATTTCTGCTGGGGTTTGAGTTAGATGTTGTGTAGCAGCAGACCTTGACAGACCTGAAATGAGCACAGAGTGAAACAGCAATGAGCCTTTGCTATCACAGAAATGAGCATAGCAGAGTTGCCTGTAAGCAGGTCTGGCTGTAATCACTTCTGACAGAGCTGGGTTTACTTATATGGTACTGTTGTTGCTGTTCAGTCCAGGGGTTCCTAGAGAAGTAACTTGCTGCTCTGTAATGAGTGAGTGAGGATGCTGGAAGGTGGTCCTGGTTTTTAACTGTTTCAGAGTGCCTCATAGGCAGCGTGCATGTGTGGGTTTTTTACCTCATGTTTGAATTTCTGGCATTCCCTAATTGCTAACACTTGCTGTCGGAGACTACCACGGTGCAATCTGCCATACAGTAATTGCTTCAAGGGGAGAACTCCTGTTAAGTTTTATCTGACTGAAAGTCTGAGCTTGGATGCCTTTGGTACCTGCATATCTCATGCCATTCTGCAGTGTAAGGTCTTAGGGTCCTTATAGCGGTACCCGGTGAGCTGTGGTGGTACCACATCCCTTTGTGTAGGTGTTTGGTTGAGACTCCAGGACACCCAGAGGAGTGGCAGCAGAAGAGAGAGCTGAGCCTGGATGTTGCTGTCTCATCTGCTGCCCTCCCCTGTCCCATCCAGCCATCCTGCCTTGCTGTGTGAGTTGCTTGTTTGTAAATCCCTTAAGCCCTTCTGTGCAGGGGAACCTGTTAATAAGCAATTCCCTCTCCATGTTATTTATTCTGGATTTATGACATTTCTGGTATAACATCTGTCAATTGAAGTATCTAGGTAAAAAGAATAAATGAGGTAAACCTGGCTGGGCCTGGTTTTGCTTTTGCACCGACATCTGTGTGGAGCTTGAATTAAAATGTCTGTGTTTTTGTAGAAATGCTGAGAGGAGAGTACCCAGCCAATAGGGTAGAAAACAGCATGCACAGCTGTTATCTGTAAGTGAAGCTTGCATGACTGGCTGTTTTGTGTTACGTCCCTAACCAAGCTGGAAGTCTTGTTTTTCAGTCTTTGTTCAGGTACAATTCTGGTTGCAGTCAGCTGAAGTTTTGGTTGAGTGAGTGGAGTAAAATGCAGTAAAGCCTCTAGGACTTCACACTTCATTTCCTTAATGATGTGTTTGGAGTGGAGAGGAAAGAACCCCCTTGTTTTGTTGGTTTTTTGTTGTTTTTTCTCCTCTGGATAAATTCTGCAAAGGCAAAATCCATTGTTTATTAAAGATTGTGGAGAATATCGATAAGTATGTTTATGATGGAGGAGCTTCTTGCTAAGTGCTTTCTTGGCATTCTACAGTCGTGAACCTCACAGTCTGTTAAGGTACACTTCAGAAATACTATCTTCCTTTCCTTTTTCAGTCTTGATTTCATCTATGATCTGTTTGAACACGTTTCAAGTCGCAACAATCAGGACACTCTTAAATGCGGAACCAAGCACCGAAAACCCACTGTCAGTCTCCAGTTCAAGGTTAGTTAATGTGTTGTCTCTGCTCTGTAGCTAATCAGTAATAGACAGACTGTGGTCAGAAAGAACAGGTGCAGATTGAAAAAGGCAAAACTTGAGCATGAAAACATTGCTGTCTCTTCTATGAAACTGTCCTTGCTAATTAACTGGTTGACTGTCCTGGCTACCTTCAAGCAGACACTAACCTTTGCCTCACACCATTCCCACAAAACTCCTTTTGCATTCCCCACTTACCTATTTGTTATTTTAAAGCTCATACATGAAGTTGGTCTCTCTTGTCCTGGTTTGTCTTTATAATCTAAATCTAGCCACAAAATCCCACAAAGCCTTACAGCAGTGCCTGTATGCTAAGAAAAATAAGTGCTGAATAAATACCTCATTAAGGTGTTGCCTTGCTTTAACTTAAAGTTTGGAAGGCATTTTTGTTAAACACCTTTTTATGAGGCTTTATAGCCTCTCATCAAAAATGGCACCAAATTGAAATCTAGCATGAGGTCTATCTGCAAATTATTTAAAAGGGAAAGATTGGCATGAAACATCTCCTAAATTGCATGAGTACAAGTCTGGATTAGTTGCCTTTCATTTTGTTTGAATTAATATACATTTGCAGAGTTCATTCCCTTTTTTTTAAAAAAGAGCAGACTAGAACTGCTTAAGGGCAGATTTTATCCAAACAGATTATTGCTAAGTGTTGGACAGAACAGCAAAGAGTGTATGCTGGGACACAGACAATGTCTTTTATTAAAAAACACGGATGCTGTATTTTCAGGACAGCTTGCTTTGTGCTACCATAACTCATTTCAGCAGTATCCATTTCTTGTCATGAGATGGTGTTATTTGCTGGTTCTCTGGGGTAGCAGAAAGGTACTGTTTCCACTTGGTCATTTGTACATGTGCAAAGTAGACCTTTGAGATGTTAACCTTACAAAAACAAACCATATTTTTTCACGCATTTAGCAAGGTAGTACACTGTGCAGTATTCCTTCTGTTCTCTGTCAGGGGCCCTGGAAAGCATAAGGGTGATAAAACATGAAATCAAAACATTATTGCCTCTTATCTAATGCTGCAGTAACTGACCATTAACCAGCTGGGCTGCTTTACCAGAGGTTGACCTTCACATCATGCCTTCCCCAGAGAATTAGGTTGGGTGTTTTTCACATGTAAAGCCTTACAGGGATTAGTCCATCTTATTTCAACTGAAGATAAGAACTTCGCCTTCACAGTTTTATTCTCATGATAAATTGGTTGGCTCTTCTTTTCATTTGATGACCTGCCTAATGCAGGCCTGGGGGTGCACACAGAATAGCAGAGTTTAGATACCATCTGTTTCAGCCTGTTGATTACAGCAGGGCAAGCTCCAGATTAGCTCATTACCTGACAGTGACTTAGAGGCTTGCAGTGCTCTGCAGAATCTGACTGGCTGTACCGCAGGTGAAAGTGAAAATAGTTTAAATCATTTTTGTTAGGCTGACCAACTTCTCCAATCTCTTAAGTGGGAGCCTGGGATGAGAGAATTGTCCACAGATGTAATTTTCACATGGGTTTAATATGAATTAAGCCTTTACTTTTCAAAGCTCTATATATTTGTCTTTACACAAAGATTTTCATCTCTGTATGTTTTCTTGTGCATTTGCTGTGCAGCTCCCTAGCCCGTAGGCTGGCAAAGGCAAGCGAACCAAGAACTATCATTTATGTTTGTTCCCAGTTATTTCACTGTTTGCTCACTTTGCCCTGCACCAGCCCCTGTGCACAGCCATAACTCTGCCTGCTGCCTTTATCACGGCAGGTTCAATCACCAAGTAAGTGCTTGGTCTGCAGATTAAAGCAAGAATTTGTTATAACAGACTGACATTGACAGTTTTGCTCCAAGACATATGGCAGGACAGCATTGCTCCTTTAAAACGTGCACTTCTGCCTCCTTGGCAGCCTGCTCTGTATTCTCTCTGCTGCCTGGCACAAAGGGCCACCTTGGAGGAGTGTAACTTTTTCACTGCTAACTTTGTGGGCTCTTCAGAGCCTGAGCTCCTCTCCTGTGCAGTCGTTTGTATCTCTGCAAAGTAAATGCAAGACTTCAGTTTAAAAAGGTTCATCATACTTAATGATACTGAATGAGGCAAGTTGGAATAAGATACGGAATGATGGCTCAGGCGGGAAAGGGGCGGATGTGTAATTAAAGTAATAATCATAAAAGGACTGAGGGATTTTTGTGATTTTTATCTCCATGCTGAGGTTCAGACAGCTGATAGTATAATGTGCCTTGGATCATTCAGAGTTCTAAAGCTAGGAAAAAACCTGATTTCTTCAGGGAAGATGGAAAATGAGTTGGGGTGATTGAAAGGAAAAGGGGAAATCTGAGTTGGTGGATTTTGCCATAGACTCCTTATCCTTCCTTTTGACTTGCTCAGATTTAGCTGTTTGAGAATGTAGATCCTAAGTCTTAAGCAGTCTTTTTAAAGATCCCTGAAACAACAATTTGGTGTTTCCTTATCAACATTTATTTTCATATCAATCTGTGGATCTTGTTTGTTGTAAAACCGTGATGCCAGTTTTGATCAGAAGAGCCAGTGGAGGAAGTGAACACACCTGAGCTGACCCTGCCTGTTGGGAAGCAAGAGCTTCCACGGTGCAGTAACTCCTGGGTGCACCACTAGGTGTTGCAGTTAGATGCTGTCTGCAGTGCTGAGCTGCAGGAGCTCTTGTAAAGGGTTATGTTGCTTGTACAAAAATCCAGCTTGTGAAGTGCTATCTTCTCTCTACCTGTGTTTCAGGAATCACTTCACTCTTTAATGGCGACGCTGAGTTCTTCCAATCCTTTCTTTGTTCGGTGCATCAAACCCAATGTGCAGAAGGTAAGATTTTAAGTGGTGTCTATCTTTTCTGTACGCCTCAGGCCTAATCTTTTGCTTCCTGTCTGGTTATTTACCACTGTGTGAAGCAGAGGGTAGCATTCTTCACTGATTTTGCAGAAGCTCTGCAAGAGGAAGGGCTTTTGATTGATTTTTTCTTTTTGCACATGGCCTGTGTACCTCTTGAATAGTCATTGCTCACAACACTGATAAATGACTGCCTATAAGGAAGGTGATAAACAGAAGGCAGAAGGCTGCACTTCTTATGTGACAACTCTGTGAGAGCCTTTTGAGGGAGAAAATATCAAAATCACAAAGTTTAAGTCACTAGAGGCAGTGATTCAGATGTATAGAAAAACTGGTGTGAATGACTCTGTTGTCAGACTCTTTCAGTTTATGAAGATACCTAGAATTGTACATGCTGGATGTTTTCTTCTGTTTCGGAGTTTTGTTCTTAAAACAGGCTTGGAGACTAAGGCTTACAATATCAATTTTTGTCTTATGAGTTACAGATAATGAAATTGTCAAGATTTGCCTAAATATGTTGGAGAGCTCTCTAGAAATGAAGTGGTAATGGTAGAGTAGTCATTGAAATTAATATTGTTAGCCTGGTTCTGATATCCTGGGGTTTTCCACACCTGTTTTGGATATAATAGACTGTTATTCAGGCATGGGCTGCTTTTGTGAAAAATACAACAGGCAGAGGTGCTAGTGAATCTGATTTATGGTTTTCACATGGCAACTCAGAGATTGGCGACTTTACTATAAATCCATATTTACATGTTCCATTTTTCTGGGCTCTCTAGTTAATCAGGATACTAACAAAAAAAATGTGTGAATTTCATTTAGGTTTTAGTGCTACCTGGACAGTACATCCTTGACTTTACATGTTCTCAGTTGCTGACTGTTAACTCTGCTTTTTTGCTGCTATTTGTGATGTGCCAAATAACATGCAGATTTTGGGCACCTTAGCAAGAGAGGGCAGTCTGGAAGCAAATAAAAACAACTTTCTGTGTCTTGAGGTGTTTGGTGCTCTGAGATGTGAAGCCACCAGGCAGCTGAACCCACGTGGGTGACAGAGCCCTGGCGAGTAGGTGGGATTTGTGAGCCCCTGTGTTTAGCAAAGTCCTTGATCACAGAAGGAGGGCAGTTTTGAAAAATTTGTTTGCTTTCCTACTCCTGTTTCTGTCTGTCTGTCTGTCCTGGGAAGCCCCATGACCTTTAAATAGAAGGATTTTGGTAACAAACTCACAGGTTTTCCTTATCTGTCCTTTCATACCTGACTAATAAGGCTCATCTCCACAGTAGCAAAGTTACAAGGATTTGCTGTGATTGATGCAAGAACCAGGCACTATTTGCAGTTCCATAGCAAGGGAAACACCAAGTTCTCACTCCTATGTCTCTTGTTCTTCATCTTTTCCCACTAAAATGCTTCATCCCTGACAAATTTGGCATGTGTTACTGTATCTGTGCATATATTTTACTACGACTAAAACACAGTTCTCAAAAAATAATCAGCTCTGCAAGGAGAAGAAGCTTGAGACAGTCTCTGGAGACCACCTCTAACTGCAGGAGGGAATGCAGGAACAGATTGGGAAATTTCTGTAGGCAATCCATTTCAATGTACGTGTAAAATCTCACTGAAATCTTATGCAAAGATAGTTGTACTTGTTTTCCATTTGCCTTTATTTGATTGCAAATATTACTTGAATCAATGGCTTTACTAAATAAGAAATTTCTCCTTTGAAGAACAGGAGTTAGATGTCACAGAGCCTCTCTATTGTAGCTGACTCAGTAGAAGACTTGACTGAAAATGAGAAGGAAAGCCATATATAATGCTTGTTGATGGCATTCTTCATTCAGGGAAGTGTTATGAAAATGCACCTTTGGGATTCACTGTTGGGAGTTTTGTCTGCTGTGCACCACTCTCTGTCCCCTGCTCCACACTGAACAGACACAGTGCTGACTTTGTGACATCTTCTGCAGCAGTGCAAGTACTGGAGCAGGCACAAAAAGAGCATTTGGCTGCTGTGTACCTTTGCTGGATTCTGCAGGTACACATCCCATTGATCAGTTTGTAGTTTATCCTCTGGTACAACATGTTTCTTCTTCTCAGTTAGAGGCAAAAAAGGTGACTCAGTTTGCACAGCTGTGAACCAGCATGGCTCAGAGACACAGGAGTTGAGCATGGACTACCAGGATCAGCACATGCATGACTCACTGTGCAGGGCTGGTTAGAAAAAAACTGCTTGAAAGATTCAGATCAGCTACTGATGTGGAGTAGACTTGGATCAAAAGAAAGTAAAGGTCTTCACTGAGAATTTTCCTCTGTGTTTTCCATCTGCAGTCATGGTGATATGGAATGATAAATGTCGCTCAGAAGATACTTAAGCAGTGCTTACCAAATACCTAAGTATGTGGAAGAAAGGGGAGTTTTACTGCTGTTTTGAATTACACAGCATTAAAGGCAAGCCGGACCAGAGAGATTAGTTAAGGAGAGAGCTGAAGTTGTGTTGTTGGGAACAAAGGCTCTCCATCTACTTGTTCCTCTCTGGATTGGGTACAAATAGGGGACACAGCTATTGGTGAACATCCTCTGTAACTAGAGGGGAGGAGCTAGGGGAACTCAAGAAGTGTGTTTGAATTCTGTAGGTGAATGAAGTTAAGCAAATAGAAGTCAAATTCAAGCCTTTGAAAAGCAGAATGTAAACTACTTTCTCTGCTGTTCTTGATATTGAAGCATATTCATGTTGGTAGCAGATGTGATAATTTACAGTAATTATTTCATTGTTTTAATTTTTCAAAAGTTCAATTTTTAAATATGTTGCAGTGGCAAGCAGAAACAATTCAGCATAAGCAGTAAAGCAAAAATAATTCAGCATAAGCAGTAAACCACTGGACATTTACATATGAAAGCAGGTTCTACACTCATTAGTGCAGTTTCCTAAAGGGAGCACATGAAGTACGTGACCTTTTGTCACAAGACATTTCGGCAGGCAAGCCTCAGACAGAAGGACAGAGGACCCATTAATCTTTGGGAGACCCCAGAACAATCAGTGTATCTGTTTTCACAATTTCCAATCTGTTCAGAACTATCCATGACATGGAAACTTTTCCACTTGGTATGCTTTATGAGTGTTTGCTGCTAATGAAGGGTCTTTCTCCTCAGCTCCCCTTATCTTCACTGCAGCTGGCAGAACTATGTATCATTTCATGCCTTTGAACTTTAGCACATCTTTCTCTGCTTCTTGGTTTCATGTTTCTTTTTCTGTCTCCTGTTCTATTTGATAATGAGTCCTCCCTGCAATCTTGCCTCTTCTGATCTCTGTCTCCTTTTCTTTGGGTACCTTAAATTAAATAAACAAACACCACCACAAAAAAACACCACCAACAAAACCAAACCAACAACAACAAAAAAGACTGTCTTTTTAAAAGAAACTGCAGCTATTGCTATCATCAGCTGAATGTTTCATCCAGCTTGCTGCTATTAATAAAGTTGCTAAGCCTTGGTGCTATTCAGGAGACAGATCAGAGTAAATTTAAGATCTAAACTTCCTATTCAAGCTGTTTCAGAGGCAGAACTTTTCCTGTTGTCAAGAAGCAGCCGGCCTTGGGCAGCTTGGCTTAGGGGCTTTCTCAGGTTCCCTTTTCCGTTTAGGCTATTTCTTGGAAATATATTGGCATAATCTCCAGTGGCATGATAGTGGTATAATCATAGCAAGTGGCCCCAGCTCCAGCATTTGCAGGGCCTCAGCTGTGTTGATCTTTCAAAACCTCAGTTATTACAGCTTATTTTTATAATCCCCTGTTCTTGAGACTTCAGCAGGTTTAGATGTGGCTGTTCTCTTCTGCACGTAAATAGGTGCATGCAGTTCTCTTTCATTACAGATCTAAGGACAATTTGATCCTGATAGATAAAATCCTGGCTTAATTATAGTTCACATGAAGTAGGTCACATTTGATGCAGACAAAAATTTCACTTTTTAAATTGTTTTTATAGGAAATTTGTGTTGGCGTGTGCCACTAGGCAACAGGATTGCAGAGTCTCTACTCACATCCCTGTCCACTCATTTATGGTCTGTCTCATTCCTCCTTTGCAGTGATGGTCTTGTCACCATCAAGATAAAAGCTGCCTTCTCTCAGACCTTGTGATCTCTAAAGGGACAACTCTGTTTCTCTTCATGTTTTTACATTAACTGTTTTTTTAATCTTAAAATTTAATTAGCTCAGGTAAATAAGCGAGACAAAATTAAACCTGTATTGTAAACCTACTGCAGGGTAGGGGCTATAGGGAGCAACAGGAAAAAATGAAACTGGTAGTACCTTAGCAGTTCAAAGGACGACTGGTAGAAAAAAAGTCTGTAATAAATTCTGTGAGATCTGCTGCTTAGAGTCCTACATGTGCCATATACGTTCTGGGAAAATTAGTATCAAGGCAATAAGATTGTTAACATTGCTTCTGGGGGCAAAGCCATTTGAAGGGATCAAGGTATGGCTGTTGGCACCTGCGGTGTATTTTGAGGCATAGGTCATTAATGACCATGAGACACCCTAGAGTAGCAAGCAGTTTGTCCTCTAATATGACATAAGATACAAACCTATTTTGCTTGGCGCCTGAATTAAGGTTGTGTTCTTAAAATAGCTGTGAATCATTACAAATGTAAGTACAGCGTGATACCAGCCTAAACACCAGGTAGAAGTGCAGCTCAGGAATGCAGCACAAAGGGAAAGCGACAGCAGAGCTCGACCCCATCTGCAGGGGCGATTGTGTGCAGGGTGTGGAGCAGGTACAAGTGCAGGGAGCGCAGTAGGTGAGCTGGTTGTCAAGCTGGAATGGCAGTACTGTCATACTGAGAGTTGACTGTATGAATTACTGAGTTTGCCTTCTAGGGAGCTTTTTTTTTTTTTAGAAATACGGATAAGAGGAGTGCAAGTCTCATGGTACTGCATGGAGAAGACCATTGACACATAACCTTGAAAGATTGAGGGAGAGAAACTCTGAACTTCAAGGGCATTCTATTGTACCTGAAGCACAGGATTGCTAAGCATCTGGTTAACCTTACTTTCAGAAGTCTTTACTTTAAAAAAATATCCCTAGTAAGGTGGTCTAGTTCCAAATTTCTATGCCCATCCTACTGGAGTTGTATACCAAGCATTGGCTTTATACAGTAAGATTCAGCAGACTCTGGGTCTCCTTGCAGGGGAGCAGATGCCTTTGTGTGTTTTTAAAGATGCTGAGCCCAGCAGTTAAAAGTCAAAAAGCGTAAGGCCCTAAATGGAGGCGTCTCTAGGGTTTAGTCAGTTGCCAAGCCCTGGGGTAGCTCTTCTGCAGAAAAGCTGCAGTGGTGTCTGGTACTGGGAGCTAGCAGATCTCACAGGGTAAATTTGACTTGCTGTCCATAAGAAAAAGGTAATAGATGGCCTGATCACGTTAATAGTTACTCTGTCATACTTCGAAAGTAGAGGAAGTTGATAATATAGCCCAGGTGCAGCTGCTGGGTGTGTGTGGGTCTATCTGTAGAAAGTTAAGGTCTGGCAGTATTCATTTACAGCTGTATAAATAACTCATATATTAGAGATCCTTATTGCCTTTTTAAAAAATCTCTCTTTAATCTCAGTCGATCTCAATAAATACTTGATTTAAGAAGCCTTTTTGGCTGCCAATTACTGCTGTCATTGCTTCTGGAGGCAGCAAAGCTACAGGCTTTGAGCACAGATTGCTCTTGCTCAGGCAGCTTGGGTCAGACTCGGGGAGCTGCTGCTCAGGCTCATAATTTGGGGGGAGAGCAACCACTTCCCAAAAACACAGTACGCTGGCCTGATCTCACAGGTCAGCAAGTGCGTGGGGCCAACTGCAAGCTGTTTGTGCTCCCTACCCTTTAACTACTTTATGAGGCTTTATTATTCATAACCAGGAAGGCGCTGTCGGAAGGTGTGGTGGTGTGCCTGGCCAGCGCCACTTAATTCAGCTACCTGGATCTTGTTGCCTTGGGTTTTGCAGAATTGCATAGCTTCAAATCAAGACTTGTGGAGTATGTCCCAGCTGCATCATTTTCTGGCACATCACTTGAGTAATTGGGTCAGGCTGTAGAAGACTCATTCCTTAGGTAAAAGTGATAAGGAGAGTGGGCGTGAGGAAAGCAATCGCTCCTGCTGGCAGAGTGCTGGCAGTGATGTTACATGCAAATCTGAATCCCTGTCTGAGAGAACAGGGTGTTTCATGCTGCATGTAAGCCATGCCTCTCTGAAAGATCACTCCCATCACTGCTGTGGTGCAGCCTCTTGGTTATGCTGCCTGAGAGCCACTGTCCTTTTGTCCCCATCTCTGAGTGTCCCTGCTTGCTGGGCTGAAGTAGGTCATTCCACTCTCCAGGCAGTCACCCAGACAAGGCATGTTCTTCTTCATCAAGGTTTGTTGTTTGCTAAGCAGGGCTGACGAGGCATTACTTTGCTAAGTGTATTAGGGTTTGTCTTTCAGTGACCGTGGTTAAGGAGTTCAAGATTGAGCTGTCTAAGGCTAGGGACAGAGAGCTGAGGTGGGATGCTGCAGGTGAGGGAGCAGACATTGCTGTAAAAGTTGCACCCAACTCCAGGCAGAGCAGGCAAACAGGAGTTTTGCATGTTTGGCAGCACATAACCATTTGGCAGGACTCTGTCCACAAGTGGTAGGAGCAATTTCTGGTCTTGGGTAGTAACTGTGGCAGTATGTAAGCAGGATGGAGTGACATACAGGGAGGAATTGCTGCTTCGGGAGGGACTTGGATGGGGGAGGAACAGAACAATTCTGTGGAAAAATCAAATGCCCAGGGATGGGATATTTTTAATGTGCAATGTTTGCTGTGTAGTTCAGTGTAATACTGAGAAGTGAGAAAGATTTTTGACTTCTTCAGCAGCTGATCTGCCAGCAGCAGAGGATCTTACTGTCTACAGCTGACTTCAGGCACCACAATAATTCTTGCTTATTGTGCCACCTGATGGATTTTTTTGTGGCTTATGAATTCCTTTATATGTGCCTATGTGGCATGGATAAGAAATCGTGGAACTGCAACTATTGATCCCAAGTCTGAAGTATTTGCTTTTTATAAATACCAGCAAAGAACTTGGCTTTTCATCCTTCTTGTTCGCTCTACCAAGCATTTGAATTGCAAACATTGTCATGCAAATGTATGCGTTGAAAAACTGTGTACTTCATCAAGCTCTGGAAGTTTTCTTCTTTAACTACTACAAAGAAAAAGTCCCCCCATCTCTAAATGGCAATTTACATTCAAATCCTGTTTGCTGTGTTCTCATGGTAACTACTCCAAGGGAGCATGCACAGCCCATGATAAATAGACATCCCTAGAGCTCCAAAAGCATCGCCAGGGTGCAGAGCAATGTTCTTTAGCAAAAACTTTAAAGTTCACAACTGTCTTCCTTGCTAAGCTGTGTCTTAGGGCATATTGTGCATTTTATCTCTTAAGGTTTAGGAATTTGTTGGCTGTGAAATATATTTACATTCCTGCTGCCTATAAGGTGAGATTAGCCCTCATGTCCTGTTAGTCAGGAATATCTTCAGTGATTGCTGCAGAGCCAGCCCTCGCTAGGCTTGACTTCCTTTGAGTAGCAGCAGGAATGAATTAAGCAAGTACAGCCAAAGATATCACATGAAAGACTTGAAATACCAGTGAGCTGAAGAAAGCTCTGTTCTGTGTGTGTCTGTGTGTGCATAGCTGAACTGCTAAAGATTCAGTTTTTCACGATGGATGAACGCTGAAGGAGGAAAACGTCTCAAAAGGTAAGGGGTTTAATTCATGCAGGTTTTTTAATTATTTTAATCTTTCATACTTGAAGCTGCAGTGGACTTGTAGAAAAAGAATAGAAGTTGCCTGGAGTTTGTCTGAGCAAGCTGTACTTAAAATGTTTCTGAGCTTGTATTTTCTTTTAAAGAGGGTAAATGCATGCAGAATCAAGTTTATGAAAAAAGAACTAAATTTACTGGTCTAATCACATTTTCAAATGCCAGGAGAGCTTTACTGCCAAGCAGTCTGCTTTATTAAATCACACTTTGTTTGAAAGTTAAAGGGGTGATTGTTTGCAGAGCTGGGAAAAAGTCGACAGAAGTAGAGCTGTGTGTGCAGAGGGAGTAAGACTTGTGTTGCAATGAGGGGCTGCTTTCTGGAGAAAGATCTTTTCTGTTGATCAGTTGATAGTGTAGATTCAGGAAAACCAGCTATGTAAAGTTCAGGATTATTGTATTCCTGTCATTTATTAAGGCATAATACATGTATTTTTGCATTGACTGCATGATAAGAAAGTAATACTAGGGATGAGTGTATTCAGAGTGGGGGGGAGTCAAGCAAGGTATCTTCAGAACCCAGAAGTTTAAATGAATTTTTGTAGTTTTACTGGGGAAACTTAGATGGGGCACACTTGAAACAGTAACTTTTTGCCATAGAAAAATGGAATGGAAATACTGGAAATGGAATGGAAATGGAATATGCCTCGAAAAAAATATTGCAAGTAGTAATGGAAAGGACAGCATAGCAGTTGGTATATTTTGACCTTCTTTGCTGTGTCAGCTCTCCCTTCTACCCCCCTCTAACACAGCAGGTAAAATAGTGTTGTTCCCCATTGGTTGCCTTTGCTTCTGGGATCTGCACTTTGTGCCTTGCTTTCCCACTTAAAGTGCTTGTCTCTGCAAACATTAGAATTCAGCCACAGGGTAGAAAATTAGGATAAAATTGCTTGAGAGAACCTGTTATGAAGGGAATGGGTTTGGTCCTGCATCATTGAAGTCTATGGGAGTGTTATTCTGGTCTCAAGAAGTGCAGTCCTAGATTTGCCTTGCAAATCTAGATGGAGGGTATATGATCTGATAAAGTGCCTATGGGATCAGGAAACAGTGTTGCCATAACTTGCTGTTATTCTTCTCTCACTGATGTTAAAATATGTCCTTTTAATCCCCAAGTGGTAGCAGTGGTGGTAGGTGGTAGGCTGGATTTGTTGTATGCACGTTGATGATATGTATTCAGTATTTATTTTGCTAAATCTTCTTAGTTTCTAAAAAGATTAGATTTATTTTGTTTCTCATTTGTTGGCTTATTCAGAAAACATATTTACAACCTGTGACATAAATGAAAGCTTAGCAACACTGGTTATCACATAACAAACTACTGAAAGTTAGAGTGCTGTCCCAGCTATTCACAGATCTTTTTCAAAAGCTATTCTCAGAACACAAAATCTATTTGAAGAGCAGAAGTTAATGTTGTTTAAGAGTAGAACTTGGATCAGTTACTAAACCTTTTTCTCTTTGACTGTATCTATCTGTTTATGTACATACATATATGTGAGTTTTCTTAATTTAGTCACAGGATGCAGCAGAGACTTCGGGGGGGGGAACCTCACTAGGTACATTTGTAAGGACTAAGTACACTTCAGAACATCTGGTGCCACCTCATCAGATGAAACATTAAACACAAAATGCTTACTGAAAGCCCATCAAAGTGTTTTATCTTTGTTGTGTTTTACACTCAGAATTTACTGCTTGCGGTGGGTTTAGGCAGTTCATAAACTTCAGTAGCAAGGCAGGTCCATTCCTAACATAGTCATTAGAAGGCAGGTTGTGGTTTCAGTTGTATGAAGTGGAATGTAGCAGCTGTAAACTCCGTGTTTGAGGACATCATCAGAGCTGTAAGGGTGGTTAATCTAACGTACAGGAGGTTTTTGGCTGACACATGATGAGGTTTGAGGTTGCTCTCATTGGTTTGTCTCCTCTCCACATTCCTAATGTGTATTCCATGTTCAGGCAACGGGCAGCTGGGCAGGTGATGCTGCTTACAGGAGGGAAGTGCTGCTGGGGAGGTGATAGCAGCACTGTTCCTTAGGCTTTGTGGGCAGTATTTGTTTTGTTGCTTGGTCCCAAGCAGCAGGCAAGTGTGCTCAGTTCAGGTCTGTGAAGTTGCTGGCTGCCAAGAAGCCCATTGCACCATGTAAATCATTTGGGGCAGTGGCAAGTCTTTTGTTTTGGCAGCCACCTTGGATTGTGGTACACACCTGTGAGCATTGTACAATATCTAGTGTAGAGAAGGCACATTTCTCACCACACTCATAGTGCTGTGTTCTATTCCCACTGTTTACATGATATAATCAATCATGGCATTTCTGAAACTCACTCTGTATAGATCTAGAAATGCCTAAGTATGTGGCAGGTAGGTGCTTTGGAGGGATCTCCAAAACTTGAGTAGTGAAGCATTGATAATGTAGATGGGTTGAGAGGAGACATCCACTTTCAGAAAGCTAGATAAATGCCAAATCATCTGTGATACTGGCTTTGTCAAATTAATGGCTGCCCCAGATTCAGCATGATGAAGATGAGTATGTCCGTCTGCAGCTTGCCAAACACACCATTTGTGCATACTTCATACTTAGCTAAAAAGAAACTGTGACCAGCCTCATCAATTAAAAGTAGTATTTCAAAGGGAGAAATTATGATTTTTATTAGAAGTGGCGTAGCACTTAAGTTAGCTTCAAGGAAGTTTTTAATGTAGGCAAAAAATTTGCATGTCAAACAAAATCGCTTTTAGGAAAGCTGATTTTATCTCAAGTGTCCCCTTCTGAGCCAAAAAAGGTTATGTTGGGTTGTATACTTAAGCTAGCCTAGGAATTTCTCAGGGAAGAAATGTCTGTTCAGCCATCTAAAATTGCATTTTCCTGTGACCCCTGGCATGCACAACATAGCTCATCTTAAATCAGCCTGGTTCTTACAGGGCATGTACATCTCATTGGCCTCAATGAGCTCTATGCACACATGCAAATGCTTTGCTTGAGTTATTACTGGTTTGATGCTGCTTTGGCCAGCAGGTAGCAGAGCACCTGGAGCCACAATACCTCTTGTCACACAGCTGTGAAGGGAGAGACATTTGTGCAGCTCCCTTATAGTGCATGTCCAGCCTAGAGTCACAAATCATCTGTGCAGAGAAGACAAGACTTGCTACATCCATTACTTCCAGTCACGTGTGCTCTGTGCAACTGGCCAGTTCCTGGAGAAAGAGTGCTGGTGAGGCAGCAGTGAAATGCACTGAACCAGTCATGGAGTCTCCACAGTTTGTTTTCACCATCATCAGAAAATATCTCTTCTCTGGAATAGGGGTAGAAAAAAAAATCCACTTCTAGGACAAGAAAAGGCATATTCTTATTTGAATATGATATAACCAATTGTAAGGCCGTAAGTAAGAGCAGGAGTTTTCTCCACAAAATCATCTTAAAAATTAATAGAGTCAAACAAATGTGTGGTTCATGTAACCAAGTGAAGATGGAACTAAACCTTACTGAAACAAAGGGCTTTTGACCAGCATCCCTGGCTGTGAGTTCTGCAGGCTTGGAGGAGATGAGCAGTGGCAACACAATTAAGTCACTCAGACGGCAGTTGTACGTTAAATTAGTTAGATCCTGAAGTACTGTTACCATTTATTATAATTCTCTCTTTCTCTCGCTCTTTAGAGAGGTGTGTGTAGATAACCAGTTAATGATTACTTTGTTACCATATTGATGTTAAGGAGGTTTATTGCCATTCATTTTGGATAACCCTGCGCCATGCTAGTAAAGCAAAGTGAATTTACTCTGTAGTTAACTCTTCACAGTTGTATAGGAATTGGAACAAAAAAGTCATATTAATGCTTGTCAATGCATAACCTGTTGCAACGAGGTGACAGTGGTGGGGTTTTCTTTCTGTATTGAATGCAATTAGTATCAATTCAGAAGACACAGGAGCTTCCTGCTGTTCTGGCCCAAGGTGATGTTGACTCACCTGTGTGTGGCCTCTGTGGCAGCACAGAGAGCTGTGGTCACTGCAGCTCCTCCATCTCATGTTTACATAAAATGAAGAAATCAGTAAAGGGGCTTTTTGTTTGACTTACACTGGAAATTTCAGAATTGCCAGAAATATCTAATTTGATTTTGACGTAGTTCTCAGAAACATCAGAGAACTGAAGGTGGAGAATCTCCAGCTCTCAATGAGAGGAGAGGCTGGGACTGTTGTGTCATAGCAAAGCTGTCCAAGGAGAACATATTTATTGCCTTTTTCTGTGGAATTAATGTATACAACAACGAACAACTGCCTTTTTTTCCTGCTCCTGCCCTGCAAACACATACATACTCACATTTCATTAGTCTTGCTACTTCTCTAGTCAGCTGCAGATCTGCAAAGCAAGTCCAGAGTATATAATGTAAAAATGTATAGGAATACAAGAACAGCAGCTCAGAGGACGGACCAAATTCTAAGAAAAATGCCAAAATTAGACTGACACTTTCTGGGATGTACTGAGATACTGTAGTAGATGTAGCAGTAATTAACAGACAAGTTACATGGGATTGAGCTGGGCCATTCATGTGAGCCATCACACAATTCTTGCTGTCAGTTAGGTAGACATCTGTGCTGGTTACAATGATCTCCATCACCTCTGTAAACTTGAATTCCCCCTCTCTAGACTGGAAAATGGTCTTAAATGCAGTGTTACAGGGTTCCTGATGCTTAAAGGAGATCTCCAGACCACACACTGCAAGTCTGCTGGAGCCCAGCTCTGGAGCAGCCCCCCAGTACCCTGGGCTCCCTCAGGTTGAAGCAAGCCTTTGGAAATGATCCAAATCAGCCAGAGCCATGTGCAGCCCACTGGGGCATTTCAGTGCAGAGAGGCTTGTGTGCCGGGCACTGTGGCAAGGGCCAGCGCAGGGAGCTGGGAGGCAGGGATGCTGCATGCTGGCTGGCAGGGCCCGGAGGCAGCTGTGAATGGAGCCCTGTGCCGGCTGGGAATAATCTGCCCTTTCAGTGCTGCCCGACCTCCGGTGTCCTAGCAACACAAAGCTGCTGGGCTGAATATTCCGCGGCGTTCCTCATTTGCACATAGCTGATATCGGCTGCCATTTAAGCCTGGCTGATCTCCCATTATGGCTTTCGAACAACAGGCTCGGTACAGGAAGGAGAGGAGAAAGGGCTACTTAGCAGAAAATTTTATCAAAACACATACCTTTTTTCAGCAGATGAATGGCTCTGAAATGTTTCCTTGCTTGGGAAAGCACAGAGCAGCAAGTCTGAGCATTACGTCAGCCCTGTGCTTTGTAGGCATCCTGTATGGAGAGAGTGCAGGGGCAAAATGCTTTGGAGAAACTGCTGGTGGCCTCAGTCTTGGAAAGGAGGCGTCATTGAGTGCTGACTTTTTAACGTTTCTTGAATTTGATTTTAATTTTTTTGGCTATGAAGTTGCTGGCCCTTGAGGCCTTATAACAAGCAGGAACACTCCACATTTAAATCAACTAAGACCAGCTGACACTTGTTATTTTAAATCTTGTCGTTTGCAGAGGTGTACACACACGATTGTTGTGTCACACAGCTGAGCAGCACAGGTTTGCTCACAAATCACTGAACTGACTTCTGAAACAGCAGTGAATTTTAAGTATTCTCTTTAAAGCAATGCCTCAAAATAGAAGAATATCAGGATGTAAATGGCATTTGGGTATGGAATCCTAAAGAGATAGTGTGTGATGAGATCTGGAGAAGTAGCATGTGGGTGCCCAAGACTGAAGCTCGGAATAAAATCAGATTTGGATTCAGAATCCTCTTCTACTCATTTTGCGCTCTAGGAGTTGACGTTCCTTGTCCTTCTGTGGAATGTATTGTTAGTGTCCTCCACCCATGAGCTGGAAGTGAGGTTCTTCCACCTCTTCCTTTTCACTTAACCTGCAGTAAAGAGGGGGAGGCAATAACCCTATATCCTGTCTTCCCCTGCATGCAGCTGTAGTCTGAAAAGAGGTTGCTCAGTTTTGTGCCACCAGGGAGAGCAAAGAAAATTGTGATGATGTGCATCAAAGTTATCTGTAATACCATTTGAGGATGTATTGCTGAGGTGACCCTGTGTTAGCATATCAGTGAGAACTGGCTTCTTGGAGGGTTTCAAGGGTGAGAGTACTTGTAGTAACAGTACACCAGGTACTAGAAACACATGGGATTAGGTTCATACACGGATTGCTACAAGGTTTTACAGCCATGTCAGGCTTTGTGCAAGAGGAAATTCATCTTAAACATGTTCTCTCAAGTATTTCCATCCTAGTTTTCTATTCTGTGATGAAACTTTGTATCTTTTGGTAATAAATGCTTGATACCACACACCATTCTCTGAAGAAATCATGTTAGAGGGACCATGGTAAAACATGTTTTACTGCTTTTAAGCATTTAGTAATGTATTATATGGCCAGCCTGCCAGTAACTTATCAAATAACAAAGCAAATCTTGTAAGGTATTGATAAAAAATCTGTGATGGAGGAGCGGCAGTATAGTGAATAAATAAGAAAAAAAAAAGCAAACCACCACACCAAAAGAAAAAGAAGGGTGAGGTCTCAGTCTGTGTAAGTTATTTGATGACATGGAGGGTCAGGGTTTCTTACTGCAGCTGCTCTGTGTGCAGCCTCAGCAGATGTGGAGTGCTGTGTGCACAAGTCTTCATAACCCATAATGAACAAAGGAGATGTTGGTTGCCTGGACATGGGGTTGGTAAGGAAGGATAGCTGTCCCTGCAATTAGTACCTCACAGCATGTTCCTTCATGGTAGGTCTGTGGCTCAGGCAGCCTGATTGATTTTCTTCAGAAGAAGCCTGCTGACTACTCACAATGTGGGGAGAGTGAGGCCAGATTGGGGTTTAGTCTGCAGGGACTGGAGGCTTTAGTGAGGGCGATCTCAGATGAAACGGCAGCAGATGACACCCAGGTGGAAAGGAGGGTCCATGAAATGTTCCAGCTGGGTCCCGTGCTGCCAGTCACACCTTCTGTCAGTGTGCTGAGACCCTGCCAGCAAGGCTTCAAACCTTAAATCCCTGTTTCCCTAATGCTTTTAATTGCCTGTCTCACATGGATGGTCCTGCAGTTCTGGGACAAACAGCCCGTGGGACTTGCTGTGCATTTCAATGGAGGCCCTGAATAATGTATTCAAACAACAAGGGCTCACTTCAGCTGAAAGTTTAGGCAATCACTTAGAGAGCTGTAAATATGTCCTTAGAAAACTTTGGTATCTCCAGTGTTTAAGCCTGTGCCTTTAACAATCGGTTCCTATTCCATGAAATTGTAACCAGTGTGTAAGAAATAAGTCATTCTGAGTAGCTAGCATTCCTCTGAGCCCATGTGAGGGAGACAGCAAATCCTGGCTTCCTTTAGAAGAAATTATGGATACCTTTAAAAAGGAAGGTTCACAAAGAGGCTGTTGTATATTTACTCAGGGGTAGCTTTTAGTCCATACAAACCAAACAGATTGAAATGCAAGAGTACAAGGACAATAACTAATAAAAAGTATATTAAATAGCCCTGCAATTGTGATTTTATTGTGTTGATGAAAGTATTGAAATCTTATCAAGCCAGTCAGAATCATTTGAGCGTCTTTTCCCCAACAAAGCATTTGCTTCCAGCTCTTCTCTTTGCTGAAAATAGTCAAGCAGGACCTGAAAAATGACCAGAGCATCGTTGTGGATGGATCTAATTCAACAGTGTCTTGACCTAGTTGAAATCTTTAAAAACTAGTGCATATAGTCAGTGTAGCAATGTACTGTCTCATAGCTCTTAAATGGGCTGCAGTCTTAAAAACGTCCTTGGGATGCCCTTGCTTGTAAAGTAAGCTGGGTGACAGGCTGACTATAAATACAAAAACATTTTCACATTCATTTATTGAGTCTCCTGCTTTGACTGTTTTGGTAGAGTAGAAGACCTCTAAAATTACAGTGTTCCTTCTATGCAGTAGTATTTTTAGCACAGGAAACTCTAACCTGTGGCATGAGAGTAGCTAATTTTGCAGTCTGTCTCTTATCTGAAGTGCTCAGGGCTGGAAGATGAGTGATGTAGGTCAGATGCTGTAGTAGGAGTTGAAGTGATCAGCTAATGGTGTAAATGATTGCTGCTGGTAAATGCAGTGCTTTCACGTTCAGACCTGTAGAGACTGTAAAAAGAGCCAGCATGTCATTACTGAGCATGCAGTGAAATCTGGCATGGAGTTTGCAGTGGAACTTTCTTGAGGCACCAGGATTGTTGCAATATACCCATGTTATTCTAGGAAGTTACTACCAGCAGTGTTAGCCATTTTTAAGGGCTTTGTATGGATTTTTGGGGTAGGTGTGTGGAAAAAGGCCAGGAGAACTTTGGACATATGAAACATTTACTGTTATTTCAGGTCTGTTCAAATATTCCTTGACTTGCCAGTCAGTAGAAATCCCAAATAAATAATAGCTGTGGCATATTCTTTGTTTTTACTGTCCTGTATTTTTATGGTGTTTATCTGGACACAAGTATTCCGTGACAGTAAGGGAATGCCTTCCAAAACAAAGCAGGCATCAAACTTGTCTGTGTTTCAACCCAAACCTGTTCCAGTCAGAGCTGATTGCATGCCAGAGAAAAATGTAGAGGGTTTCTTCCTTTGAAATAGGCTTCTAGGTGAGTGGGACCTGATGCTCCAGGTCCTTGGGCAGGAAATGCACAGGTTTTTGTGTTCCTTGTGCTGGAAGCACATAAATTCTGAGGTTGAACAGCTGTTAAATAAATGGTTGTCATCAAAGCTGATGGTGCAGGTGACTGAAGAAATGATGGCCAGAAAATCAGGGGGTGAAATGATATGTTGGAAGTAGGGGGATGACACACACAGCAGTGCAGCTGCAATCTCCAGGTCTGACAGGCTTTATCCCTGCCTGTCCTGGTTTCATAGAGCTTTTTCCCATTGCAGGTGAGGGCATTTCACTTCTTTCAGGCTACTGGCTTGAATCCTTGACACCAATAAAGGCTGCCAAGCAGTACATTTGGATGAGAATCACTGAGCATAATTTGGTTTAAAAAAAGGCAAGCAGTGGGCATGCAGAATTCTTCATATCAGTTCAGCTAGATTCTAAATATTAGAAATTAAATTTGTCACATTTTTCAAACTTGTCTGTGAGGAAAGCCTGGAGTTTATGTTGACTCAAGGAGCTGTTGACTGAAATCAGAAGACCATGGAGACCATTTCAGAAACATTTAGCTTAGTAAGTCTTGCTATTTCTGACAAAATACATACGCTTGTAAGTGAAAACTAGTTCCAAACCCCCTCTAAAGCAGAGAAAGACTGACCTCTTTTTAATTTCTGATGGTTTTCTCCAATGTAAATTTGCCAGGATTTCATTTTAGGAGTAAAAGAGCAGATTTAAAGAAACTGAGACATTGCAAAAATAGTGTTTAAATTTTAAAAATTACTTTTTTAAATCTTATCTGTCTCATCTTTTCTTTTTCTGCATGTATTTTCCACAAAAGACTTTCATAAGCCAAGAAAATCAACAGTTTAAGACAGTAGCAAAGATAGTTCTGCTCAAGTTCTTACAGAGAAAACTAGAAGCAAGGGAGTGGGATTTTTTCCCTCTCTCCTCTCACTGCTATCTCTCTTGCCAGTCTTTCTGTGAACTCCCATCTGCCTACCTAGAGTCTGTGAGGGGCTGTAATTCGCCATTTCTGTGCCTGTACTCTGGTAAGGCAGCCAGGAGTTCAGGGAGGAAGAAGGATTTCCACAGGGGGAAGTCCTGTGTGCTCTGTATTTCAGCAGACAATGGATTTTTGTGCAAATTATGCACAGAATGACAAAGTGTTGTGTTCTCTGTGTTTTTCGGACCTTGGGGTCTTCACTAAGGGTACTGTCCAAGGAAAGGAGATGATGTTTTTTCTTAAAACTTGGCCAGGCTGTAACCTGAAGGACTATTTTATTATTAAAATGATGCGTAGGTGTTAGGTGTCTGTCCTAATGGCTGCTTCTAATTGTGATTTGAGGCAGAGGCTTTGCCCTTTGGGAGACTCGCTACAGATCAGAGCAAGCATTTAGCAGCTTAGGGAGCCAAAGTCTCGCCAGTTGAGACTCCAGGTCATATTAAAGTCTTGGCTTTGGTGCTGTCTGGTGCAAATTCAGTGGAGACTTTTGGATCCAGGAAATCATGAATTACAAGTTGTGTCTGCACCACAAAAACCACCCTTATCATGTGGAACAGACCTGGCTTGTAGTTACTAATTTCAAATTGATATTGCTCAGTGCTTAACATGACTTGACTGATGCGATTCTGGCTATTGTCCGGTGATTTTGTGTGCTGGAGTGGTTCAGCACTGCCATTCCATGATAAAAGTGAAATATCTATTGAAAATTTAGTTGATTGTATCTCAGAGACAATTTTGGAAGCTATCTGTTGACTTTCCCTTCTGTTGCCTTCTCCTTTATAAATTTAATCTTGCTTTGCAGAAGTCTTTTTTAGGAATTACTTCAATTTTTTGCTGTGGAAGATGTACTGTTCTAAAATCAGTCATGGTTCTGTTGTCTTTCTGAAGTTTTCCTAGAGAATCCAATTGCTTCCCAAGTGTTCACTTGTGAACCAAGTCAAGCTTTAACAGCAATACTGATAGAAATTCAGCAGACCCCACAGCTGAGTCCTGTCCTGTCTTACTTTGGTATCAATTGGAAAGTTAGGAAGTCTAAGTTAGGACTTACCACAAGAAGTCTGAAGGAGCACCAGTAAAGATGGAAAGCTGATCAGCAGCTGCACAGGTAGCCCTTTGCATGGAGATCTGATACTCTTGCAGATTTAACTCATTGCTGCACCAAGCAATGTTCAAGTGGAGATGATTGTCACTCTGTCTGAGAAGTGTTGTAGTTCAGTAGTGGGATGTGTGCAGTTCTTGCACTCTGGTTCACTAAAGGCATGCAAAATTGATTTCTTTAATTGCGAGGAGTCCTACTGGAAGTTATGCTTATGGTTATCCCTGCTCTGGGTAGGGAGGGAGGAGTAATTTTTTAGTATTTCACATTGAAAAGCATAAGAGATGAGTCCAGCACACCTCTTATCACCAACCCTTGGTTTACTCAAAGCAGCCATACTTGCTGCAGATGTAATTCCAGTAACATGCCAGGAGGATTTGGCCCTTTGATTTAATGTCTCGTGTCTGTGAGTAATTAGAAATAGCAAGTAATGTAGAATGATGGAGTAGGCGTTTAAAGTGGTTGAATAAAGTTGCAATGGTCTCCCTGTTACCCTGTGTTGATAGCATGCTAATATCTCTTGCAATGTTTAATGCTTTTTTTAAAAATGCAGATGTTTGAGGTTGGGTGTCTGTGTGACTTTTCCACCTTCTGATGACAGAGCAGGGCTGTTTCAAACTTCTGTAGTTGTAGGGAAAATGTGACCAAAATGTTTCTTCTTACTCTGTGACTCAAGTTTTTTTTAAACAGTAACATGAGCTTTCAGGCCAGGTGTGGTGCTGACTTTTGGCTCCTTAAGTGCCTGGAGGTGGCAATAAAAGGGTTAGGTGGTACAGCAGCCATCTGTCTCTCAAAGCATGAGCTGCTCCCTTGCAGAGGGAGAGGCTGGCTGCCTAGTGAGAGACATCTGTCATGTCACCAGCATTTTGCCTGGCTGTGGTGTGTCCCCGCTCCCATCCATGGATCTTCTTTCCCACCTCACACCAAAATATACTGTTGTGTTTGCAAGGCTTGAGAAAAACATCACCTTTTGAGACAGCAAGTTTGGGTGGGGTAAAAGGACTAAAAGTTGTTCTCGTGTTAAAGGGAAAAAAAGAGCCGTGTCTGCTTGTGGCAAGCATCGGCCCTGAGTTACACAAGTGAAAAGAGAAAGCTTTTCCTTATGATTCCTGTGTGTACATCTGTGTCCTTTCCCTGCCACCTGCACAGAAAGAGGCAGGCATGGACATGCAGAGGGCAGCTTTGCCAGACTGGTGTCCTGGCCCTTGGATGCCATACAGTGGGCACACACAGGACACCGTGTTGGCCATGACAATATCGATACCTTCACTGAAAGCGGTCATGCTGTGTGTTCCCTGAAATACAGAGGTTGTACTCACGGTGGCAAAATCCAGGTGAAACATGCTGTTGAGGAAGGTGAGTTTGTTCTCATCTTTCACAGAGAAGTTTCCTCCCTCGGCTGTCACCACTAGCACACAGCGTTCTTTTTCATGAATAAAGGCACTGGTGGAAAAGATTATACTGGATAGTTAAAATGGACTTTTAAGTCCGTGCTTTCCTGAAGGTACATTTTAATAAAAAGTTAAAAATTGGGCATGTAATTTATTTGTTAAGTTGAATTTGTTTGTCGGGTTAAAATTTGGGGGAGTAACTTGTTTGCTAAGTTGAACAAGAGGCATGATTAAAGCCAGTTAATAAATACCAAGACAGTCCTCTGATTGACAATTTCCCAGGGCATTATCTTGCTGTCATTTCTGTCAGCTGAAGAACTTCAGATCTTTATGTGAACCGTGTTCTGTATCTGTGAGATCCCACCTCCTGAACAAAATACTGAACACTGTGCTCCAGCTCTGCAAATGGCTGCGGAGGAGGGTCAGTGGGTTAAAGTGGATGATGGTAATTCATGCTGATGAATTAAATGGTGTTTACATGTGGTGGCATTTCTGTGTGGGGGTTCCCCGTGTTTTGCCAGGCAGCAATTAGCAATTCTTGAGCAGCTTTGCATGGCTCTGTCTGGGTTACCTCAAACCATGGTGGAAACACAGGTGACTGGGGGGTTCTCAGATGGGATGAGAGCATTCCTGAGGTGCCCAGTGGCAGAACCATACTGATCAGTATCCACAGCTTTTCATAACTGAATGGCTGTGGGGTTATCTGTTTTCTGAATGGAAAACCATACCGAAAGAACTGCAGGCAAAATAAGGGAAACTTGCTTCATGTAAGTGAGGGTAGGGTGTCTGTTTACAGAAGAGAATATTTCTACTGTTCAGAATAGCAATAAATAGAAACTCTTTTAAATACAGCTTATTTAAGATTTGAGGTACCAGTTGCTCCTTATCCATAGCAGCTAATTGCTAATAGACTAAAAATTGAATATTTTCTGTCCTTCTGGTTTTGTTTTTTATTAAATCCATATGGCTTTTATTTGTGTATCTTCAACCTTTGGGATCCTCTACAGAGACTTTAAATTCAAGTGCTGAAGAAGCTAAATAGTCCAGCTTATAGCTATTGACCTGTTAGCTGCCTGTGCTTCTTTCTGTTGTTTCTGCCTGCCCAGCAATAGCCTACAAATACACATGAAATGGAAAGAGACAGTTGATTGAATTAAATGGCTGTAAATACTCTGTCTGTGGAAATGATATTCTGTAATTACCCCATAATTTCCATTCTGTCGATATTTCTATATGCTCAGGACTGCTAATAACCTTTTAAGACATTGTGTACCTAGTTATTAGACTTTGTGCATTTCAGATTCATACAATTTACCCTTCTTTACTTCCGCTGACATCTCTAACCATTGCTATTAAAATTGTTGTTTTGAACCTGCTCATTTCAGATGCCAGACCAGTTTGATCAGACAGTGGTGCTTAACCAGCTGCGTTATTCTGGGATGCTGGAGACAGTCAGGATTCGGCGGGCTGGTTTCCCGGTCCGGAGGCCCTTTCAAGACTTTTATAAAAGGTAAACAAGGACTTGTGGACTTCAAGTGTAAGGCATGGGTACCAAGTCAATAGTCCCAGGCTGAGGCATAAAAGTAAAAAGAATCATATGACAAAAATAGAACTTGGTCTCTTAAATGAAACAATAAATACTTTTCGATTGCCAGGTATAAAGTGCTCATGAGAAACTTAACCCTCCCTGAAGATTTAAATGAGAAATGTGCCGTCTTACTTCGTCTGTATGACAACACAAGCACTGAGTGGCAGCTTGGAAAAAATAAGGTAAAAATAACCTGACTGTGCATATTGTGGTGCTGGTGCATATATAAAGCTGAGGGGACAGGATTTAGCTGCAGACATGTAGTTCTAATGGTAATTACTTCTGGCCTTTAAAGAAGCTGAGCATGCCTGTTGGCGCTCTTGAAACTCTTACAGCAACAATTAATGGTTGTGCTGAGGAATTTGCTGTCTAAGGCACTTAGAAACTGACTGGTGATTTCAGTCACAGAGAAAGAGCCCACCTCAATTTTCTGTCACTGCTCACAAGTGGTAGGTGAGGATCCACTGGTGAGGATCAGAACTTAAAATCTGGTATTTGGGTTTTTTCATTTTTAGAAGTATGGAACATGTGGGGTAACACCTTTGTTCTGCAGGGAGCTCCACTCATATTAGTAAACCAACCTAACCAATACCTCTTCAGTGGCAGAAATGAGAGGGAAGAATTTTAGCCAGTGTTCATATGGCAGAATTGAGCTCCAAGCGTGTTTGCCATCCTAGTCTGAGAGTCTTTTCCAGAGGTACATTAGACTTTGATATGTGTTCTACCAGACATCTTGAACTTTGCCTACATTATTTTTATTTAAAGAAAAAATGAAATTATTTTAAAGTACATTAAAGAATCAAATTTCAATTTGAGAAATAAAAAAATCCAGGTGTTTTTGCATGCTCATTGTGCAAGTTCGATTGTAGACAGCAGCTTGTGATTTGTGTTCTTGGATTTCAGCAAATGGTGTGAAAGCAGGCTCGGGAGAAGATTCCCCATTTCAGGATTTGAGATCTCCTAAATATTAAAAACTTCTTTAAAATGCATTTTAGTGCCATAAGGCAGCAAATTACTTTGTAAAATCTGATTGATTTCTGTAGGAAATGCTCTTCCCTTCCACCTCTACTCCCCACAACTGGATGGTTTAGAAGGGTTTCCTTTCTTCCTCTGTATGCTTAAGGACTCTTAGATTTGCATTGGGAAAGTTGTTTTAATCATCTTATAGTTACTGTAAGAAAGAAGAAACAATCTGGAATATTCTGATGGCAGCTGATGTCATCATCCATCCCATTTTTGTAGCCAGTGGCTTACAAATAGCACAGTGGTAGCATTCAGCTGCAGAGCTGGGCCGTGCATCCCATTCTGTTTCAGATGTAGCATATGAACAGTACTTGTGCATGGACCCTGGAGAGTGCTTTGGCATCTTAGGGACATATGTTTATCAGAAATTGTTTTTGTCAGCTGCTCATCAGGACCTCGGCAGGAGCCAGAGCGCTGTTGTAACTTCCCTTAATGTGGCCCAGGCTCATCCTCCCCCAGGAGGATGCCTGCACTTCTGTGAGACTGCATAAACAGGAGAAGAGCACAAGAGGACACTGCTTTCACTCTGATCATAGGATGAGGCACTATCCTGCCCCTATATTATTTTAAAGGGATAATAATGTCATTGCAATGATTCGGCTTCAGTGAGATTTTTTTTTCCTTGTCTTTTACATCTCAAGCTGCAGTGCACCTGATCAGGAACAGGCATTAGCCTGAGTTTAATATCTGCCTACCATCCATTTTTGTTCCAGAAGCAGCTGAATGCTTCTCTGAAGAATTTGGTTGTGTTTTTGAAAGCCTGTGTGTAGAGCAAAGATTGCCCACGGAGTGAAAGAAAAGGCTTTTTCCGTGAGGGAAAATTTCATATAGAAAGAGTTGCCCAGTGCAGCTATGACGGGACTTCAAGCTGTCTGTGGGACTTTTTCCTCTTTCTTGGGTAATTTGTGCCAAAAAGTCCCTTTCTAGCTTTGTTGAAAACTCACAACTGTGCCTCTCCTTGACAATGCTTCTTTGGCTTGGATGATGGAGTTTTTTTCATACAACTCAGAGAAAAACAGCTTCTTTTATGTGTGAACACCCCCAAAATTCCATTGGGTTGGGTTTTTTTTTTCAGGGAATGGGGGGAGTGAGGAATATTTTGGTTGGAATTTAGGGGGTTTTTCACATCAAGAGAAAACCCAGCATTTCAAAGATGTGTTCCTGCTTTTACATGTCTTTGCAGCCCTCCTCCCTTAGCAGAGCCCACCCTGTCCATGAGCTTTCCTCATCCCCACGGTGTGGTGTGCAGCCTGGCTCTCATCCCACATGATGAAAGTGTCACTGAAGTGGCTATTTCCAGCTGCCCATGTGTTAGGCAGCAGCATGCCAGGCTGTTGTCACCCATAGCTGACACCAGCATACTTGGCCTTTAAAATAGAAGAGTTGAGAAGAGCTGGAAAAAGTGCTGACAGCAGATAGCTCACCACATGAACATGAAGGCACTCTCATTTCTGCCTACTTCTGCACTCCTGCAGCATTGTCTGTGGAAGCAGCAAGCCTTGCAAGGGGCTGTGGAGCCTGATGTGCTTGTGAAAAAGTAGATTATCAGGGTGGTGTCTCTGATTAGAAAGTTCATGCTAAGTCCTGCAGCTTCTTTGGCCTGTGTTACTCTGGTGGGAAAAGCTATTTAATGAATCCCATTATTATGTTACATTTAGAAAAACCCTGCTCCTAATGAAAAGTTGCAGTAGAGTAATCTGACCCTTCCCACTGAAATCCAAAGTTAGAGGTTCATCTGCTGGTGTTTTCTTTTAAGAGGACCACATCTTGTTTATATCTTTTCTACTGAGGAAATAGTACATTTTTCTCTGAATTCAAAGCTGAGGCTTGCTGGTTGGACTGAAATGGCTCTTTATTAACTATGATGCTCACCAAAGTTTGTTAAACCAGAAGTTTTCTTACGTAGGTGTTTCTCCGGGAGTCCTTAGAACACAAGCTGGAGAAACAGCGAGAAGTGGAAGTCACCAAGGCAGCAATGATCATCCGAGCGCACATCTTGGGTTATGCAGCTCGGTAAGTGACTACATGAGATTATTAATGATAAGGATTTGAAATAAATGGATGAGTTGTCAGGAAGTGAAATCCTTCTGACATAATGCTCAACTTTTCCTAAGGGCCAGGCATTTAAATCCTGTAAGTGGCTTTTGAAAATGACAGCTGAAAATACCCGTGAATAATGCAAAGTTTGAATTGTTTTAATATAATGAATAGGACAATACAGAAATTTGGAGATCAGCCAGCATCCATCTGATTGTATCATGGCATTAGAGCCATGGCAGGAACTCTAGTTGGATGGCACCCGGTTGGGCTGCCTCAAGTCACCAGCTGAGATCCTGATTTATCTTTGCTTCTTTATGGTAAGAAAACAGAAGGAAAATAAAACTAATCCATTTGGTTCTTGGAGAACCAAGACATCGTATTACTGATTAATGTTTGACTTGTTTACCTGGCTTCGTGCATTATATGTTAGGTAGAGTTGTTCATCCCACCTATTTATTTCTCTGCTTTCTCTACCAGTCAGTTGAGGACAGTTTAAGGAAGCTTGTTTTGCATAGTGAGGTAATTTCTTTTCATGTGCTTATTAGTTCTGTTCTTATATTCTACCAGTATGTTACTTAAAAACAATGTCCCTTTTTTAATGCCAGCTATCCTGCTATGCATGGTCTTTCTTTTCAGAGATGAGGGATGAGTATATATATTCTTTCTCTGCATGTGTTCACACACACAGAACTGTCTTTTTGGCATCTCCTTGGCAGGGGCATAAGAACGTGTAAGATCTGCATTTCCTTAATGAAGACACACATGGTGCTGTCAAGAAATGAGAGAATCTTGCTTCTCAAAGGGAGAATAATGTGAACAGTGAGGGGACTATCACAGAGCTATAACTATCATGGGCTCACTATTGCAGGTCACCATGGCAAGATCCCTCACAACGTGTTTCATTACAAATTTGTTTCCTTTTTTTCTCCCCCAGAAAGCGGTATAGAAAGGTTCTCTACTATGTGGTTGTGATACAGAAGAACTACAGAGCATTCAGTAGTAGGAAGAAGTTCCTGTGCCTGAAGAAAGCAGCCACAGTCCTTCAGAAGCAGTGGCGAGGCCAGCTTGCTCGGCGCCTCTACAGGGAGCGACTGGAGGAGAAGCGGAGACAAGAGGAGGAAAGACGAAAAGAGGAGGAAGAAAGGTGCAGTCTCTGGCTTACATCACTGTCCTGCCCGTGCCATATTAGGTGTTGGTCTGAAAGCCTTTGTTTCAGGCTACTCTTGAACAAGTGATTTTGGTAACCTTTGCTGCTGAAAAAGGCATATAGCAATCGTGGTAGTTTCATATTCACAAACATATTCGTTGTGATCTTATTTTTGGCTGTCTTTTCCAGGTGGCAGATGATCTCTGTAAGCTGAGCTATTGCCATAGCAAAGGAATGTGATGAGCTTATGCTGAGCTTGACTGACTGACTTTTTTTCTTCACTCACTTTCAGGGAAAGACAAAGGCAAGAAGCAGAGCGTCTTGCCCAGCAGGTAAATGATATTCTTAATGCTTTCAGCCAAGCTGTTTATCTGAGTATCTCAACCCAGCAATTAAAAAAATAAAAGGTACCTGTAGCATTAAAACTAAACTAATTACAGGAGCTGGCAGATAAAGCCAGGGGAAACTCAATATATTTTACATGGAAATTTCCTTCACCTGATGCTTCATTTAATTTCCGGCAAAGATTGAATTTTCTGCACATACTTGGACTTCCTTCTCAGCTATCTCTGAGCATATGTAATCATGCTTTAATTTTTTTCTTTTTCTTTTCCTTTCTTGTCGATATGAAGATAGAACTCCTTTTAAATGAATGAGCATGGTGGAGTATAGAGCTGTAGAAATAAATTTTATAAAAGAAGCTTGCGTTTAGGGGCCTAACTTGATTTTATTTTGTTTCATTTTGTTTTATGCAGGCTGAAGAAGAGAGAAAGAAGCAGGAACTGGCTGCCATTCAGAAAGCTCAGAAGGAGGCTGAGCTGAAGCGGGAGGTGGAGAAGCAGAAAGAAAGCAGGCAGGTGGAAGAAATCCTGCGTCTGGAAAAAGAAATCGAAGACCTGCAGCGCGTGAAGAAGCAGCAGGAGCTGTCCTTGACGGAGGCTTCGTTACAGAGGCTGCAGCAGCGTCGGGATGAGGAGCTGCGGCGGCTGGAGGATGAAGCGTGTCGAGCAGCCCAGGAGTTCCTGGAATCTCTGAACTTCGATGAGATTGACGAATGCGTCCGGAACATCGAGAGGTCTCTCTCGGTGGGCAGTGGGTGTCCTGCTGAGCTGGCCGAACAGACTGGAAATGCCTGCAGTGAAAAGCCCAATTTTAACTTCAGCCAGCCATATCCTGAGGAGGAGGTAGATGAGGGCTTTGAAGCCGATGATGATGCATTTAAGGATTCGCCCAACCCGAGTGAGCACGGCCATTCTGATCAAAGGACCAGTGGCATCAGAACGAGCGATGATTCCTCAGAAGAGGATCCTTACATGAACGACACCGTGGTGCCGACCATTCCTGCTGCCGGCGACGCCATGGTCGTACCTCCTGCCCACGACACAGGGAGCCTCCACAACTCTTCCAGCGGCGAATCCACGTACTGCATGCCAGAAAATGTGTCCTGCAGGCCCCCGAATTCTGTGGAGCTTATTTCTCCCGACGGGGACTATGATTACGACCAGGACGATTACGAGGATGGGGCTATCACTTCTGGCAGCAGTGTGACCTTCTCTAACTCGCACAGCAGCCAGTGGTCACCAGACTACCGGTGCTCCGTGGGGACGTACAACAGCTCTGGAGCGTACCGCTTCAGCTCTGAGGGAGCTCAGTCTTCTGTAAGTAGCAGTGCTTTTATTAGCTAATAATAGCTAATAGGTGCTTTCTGATTTTTTTTTCTTTCCCTGCTGTGCAGCTGTAGACTCACTGTAGGTGTTCTTAGAAAGCATTGTGTAGCTGGATTTGCTCAGAGAGCCTATGGAAATAGTGGTCTGTTGCCATCTAGATGCCACTGGGGTGAGTGCATTAGAGTCAGAGGCAGCTCAGGTGCTTTTGCTGTCTTGGGCTTCTGCACAGATATGGTTTTAACTGCTTTAATGCACCACTGTGTGTTACTTGGTGAGGAGCTCAGTGCACAGGAGCTTCTCTGTGCACATGTTTGGAGTTGGGGTACCAAGTAGCTTGTTGAGGAATTGATTTCAGGAAAGCCAAATTTAATTATGTGTGCAAGTTGTAAGATATTCAAGAATAAGATGCTTGCAGAAGTCCCTGACATACCAGGTATATTTTGAGATTGTTTGGAGAGTAAAGTTCACGCAATGAAAAATGTTTAAATTATTGAGGCAGACACATATTCTGCAGAGAAAATTTTCAGTGCTGTTTACTGAGTATACTATGGGGTTTCCTTCTACAAATATTTTTGAAAGAATATGATTTCCTCTACCACTCAGCCAGTGTTTCTGTGAGACTGTCTGACTGGGAAAGTAAAAAGGTATTTCAGGAACACTTGTATAGAAGGACTTGTTTTTATTTCAGGACTTGTTTAGAAGAAAAACTTTAACGATATAATATCTACTGCATTTGAGGCAGTGATAAGCAGTCCAAGAGCCACTGTGGGTGTTGGGATAAGATGACAGTGCTTGCCTGAGAAAAAAAAACCACTTTCAGTGTCTCTGTTGAGGATACCTTCTACTGCATGACTCTGGATGTGTGTCGGATACAGAACAGAAATTCTGACTTTCTGGGGTGAGGGAAAGCTAGTACCACAGCTTGTGTAATGTTTCTTGTTCAATTTTTTTTCTTAAGCTGTTCCCCACAGCACTTCAGTGATAGGGGCAAGTAGCACAAGGTGGCTTACCCTGACCATACTCTTGCAAAGGGATAACTTTCCTGAGTTCAAGCTACAACTTACTAAGATGTGCTCCTTCATGAGGAAAACCAGTGTGGAATCATGTCCTTCCAATACATGATAAAATGCTTTAGCTAGAGCCTTCTAAACCAACTTGATCTAAACTCTTTCCTGAGAGATTATGACCTTTCTTTCCTTTCTTGTGTAGTTTGAAGACAGTGAAGAAGATTTTGACTCCAGGTTTGATACAGATGATGAACTTTCCTACCGGAGGGATTCAGTCTATAGCTGTGTCAGCCTGCCCTACTTTCACAGTTTTCTGTACATGAAAGGTACTGGATTAATCAGAATTTGCTAAATAGACAACATAACCAGAAATATTTCTTGTATATTACACTCCAATTCCTGTAGAGTTAAGCTATTTTCATATTTTTCAAAGGGTGATAGATAAGTGACTTTATTGAATTTGAGCCGTTCTCAGGTTAAGTTACTTGCAGTGGCTTGCATCTAGCAATATTTTTCCCCTCTGCAAAGAAAGATCAATATTTTGAGTTGCCTCTGTTTCACCTTACATCTTTGCTAGCTCGCAAACAATGAAATACTCAGTATAAATACAGAAAAATAACTCACAAAGCCAAGTTGTACCAAATTATGAGGAAAGCTTATTCCTGCTCTCAAAACCTTGTAACACGGATAGCATTCTACCTTGCAGACCAATTTTACTGACCTTAGTCAAATTTCACTTTGGATCTGGAAGACATCAAGAAGCTTACATGTAGCAAAGGGTTGTCAGAGACTTTGAAAGAATAAAAACAGCTCTCTGCTTAAAATTCTTGAGTTTATCTTCTGATGATTGATAGCAAATTATAACCTAGCTGAATCCTTGAATGATTTCATCACTACAGCATACCTTATGTTCCTGGAATAGGAACAGTCATGGGTGTACACACCACAACGTTTCTGTGAAAAATAGTGCACTTGACAGTAGCATGGCTTTTACTTTCTGACACAGCTAGCAGTTTTTGTGGGATGACAGGAGCATATCGGTTTGGTTAAGGTTTTTTTGACTGTGCTGTAACTCCAGTGAAAGGTGCATTGCCTACTCTGTGGCCACACTTTGGTGTGGCTGAGCTCACACTGGTGTATTTCCTACTCTGAACACAGCTTTGTCAGGTTTTGTGGTTTTGAGTTAAACATTTTTACCTTCTAATAACCTGGAGAGAGGAAAGATCTTAACGCTAATTTTTTTTAGATTATCACTGAAATACCATGAAAGCTGTCTTAAAGATCAGATTCTCATGTGCAGCAAGACTTTTCAGCAATTTATTATTATATATATGTACATGTACATGTAATTATAGGTATGTTACATATATTTTTGTAATACAGAGACTTACTACAATTTAAAATTTAAGGATGTTTAGATTGGCAGCAATATTGATGGCCATAAGGATATGCAAAAGTGAGGTTTTGTGGCTTACAGCAGAGACTCAGTTTAACTGCAGTGTTGTTGGTCAGCACCTTCAGTTTTGGTGGTGTTCACAGCATCTGTTTTATGATATAGCTGTTTGTTTTAACTGCATCTAAACCCACACTTGTCTCTCTTGCCAGGTGGCTTAATCAACACATGGAAGCGACGCTGGTGTGTCCTGAAGGATGAGACCTTCCTGTGGTTTCGTTCTAAGCAGGAAGCACTTAAGCAGGGTTGGCTTCACAAAAAGGGGGGTGGGTCATCTACTCTTTCCAGAAGGAACTGGAAGAAAAGATGGTTTGTTCTCAGACAGTCCAGATTGATGTACTTTGAAAACGACAGTGAAGAAAAGCTAAAGGGTGCCATGGATGTCCGAACTGCCAAGTAGGTTAACATGGTTTTATGTTAGCCAGGGTTCCTTCTAAGTAATACTTGGGGCTCAGTCTGGGAGGGCATTGAGTGCCCTGCCTACAAATTGTGGGAATGCAAGCAGGAGAGTGTGTGTGGTGAAGTTAGTGAAAGCAAGTGTTGTCCTTAGTTGGCTCTCTCTTAAGTCTAGAGAGTGCTCCAGAGCTAAGCCAGTGCCAAACACTTCAGAAAATGCTGCTGTAATGAACCTATCTATGCTTTCTCCCAGACTAGAGGCCCTACTTAGTCTGTAATGATTCCCAAGGCAATTTGGGGCATGTTGCCAAGTAGCTTCAGGCAAACCCAGAATGAAGAGGGTGGAATTAATAGGCCCTGAGTATATTGAAGTTTGCATGGGTCAAAGCTGAATCTTCTGTATGTATTTGGAATTTTTTTTCATGCTTTAAATAACTGTGGTAGTGTAGAAAAGTCTTTAAAATGCATATATTCATTAAAAAATAAGATTACTAAACCTAATAACTTACGCCTTCTTAGCTGAAGTTCCTTAAGCCTAAGAATTCTACGCTTCCTGAAGCATGCAGAAAAAAAAAGTTTTCTGCTGGATGGTATTTCTCCTTCTAATCAATTTAGGATTATCTACCTAATTTAAAAATTAGAGTGTGCTAACATTAGTTGTCTCGTTTCTCTATAAAGTGTACCTAAGCTTTCATCCAAAGTAGAGAGAAACGGAAATGGTTAGTAACACTCAATTCCACTCTGTGCCTTGTAATCTGCAAACATCCAATTTGTTTGTTACTTTAACAGAGAGCTTAAACTAAATGGAAATCTTGGATTAATCTTTTCTTTGGCAGTCCTGGCTTCAGCCTGATTTCAACTAGGACAGAAAAGTTTCAGTGAGAATCCTGACTTGCTCCTGAAAAAAACAATGGGCTGTTGGCAGTCAAGTAGATCTCTGAAAAGAAGCTGAAAAACCTACCTTTTTTTTGTTGTTAAAACTAGATTTGACTCTGTCTCATGTACCATGGCATTTATTTAGCATATTTTTCTAATATGTTGAATTAATCATTCTTTTTGTTGTTGTTACCTCATTGCTTCATTGGCTGTGCCCTATAGACGTTCTTTGCTGCACGTACCTTTAAAAATTGTCAGACAAAGGTTTCTGAACCTCGTTTGACTGTAGGTTCAGTCAATGACTATTTGTGTATAAATTAGCTAAAAGAAAGGGTACAGTACGTGTATTTAAAGAACTGTGTTTCATAAGAAATAAACAATAGCTTTTCTAGATAATGTTAGTATTTACTGAGTGCATTCCTAACCTATAGTGCAACTGATGTATTTCACCACTCTCTATTAAGGACCCTGTTAAAAAATCTTGGGCTGATTCACTTAAAACAGAACAAGGAGGTATTCTACTGGACACTGTTATTGAGAAGGAATGAATCAAACAGTACAAAATTACAGCTTTTTGTGTTGATAGCAGATAGATCATCCTCACGAGTCTGATATGCAGAGCTTACATATGTTGTCTATAGAACAGATTTATGAGAATAGTATAACTGATAAGAAAATAGCAACCTTCAGACAAACACAGCAAAACTGCAAAAAGGAAATTAAGTTTATTTCTTAAGCTACGGGGAAATCTAATGTCATACTTTAATTATTGCTAAAATCTTCACAGTTGTTTTTATATCAATACTTAGATGTCTCAACTTAAAATTAGAAATATGTAGTTTTTCAGGAGATGAGTCCTCAGCTTTATCTGGACGTCAGGTTTGGAGTTGTCTTTGTGCTGACTCACAACCACACAGAATCACTAACCCAATTTTGTTTGCTTTCAGTTTTCAATCTTCAACAGCCTTCTTTTTAGCACTCCAAAAATCACTTGATTATGCAGTCAGTTCAGAAATATATCCATTTCCTCACTCAGTTATCTTTGCCTTTCTTGGGGTTTTCTTTAGCTCATGGTAAAATTGTAACAGAATGGTCACTTTGGTGACCATAGTAGTTTGAGTATTTGTAGTTTGCAGGCAGAAAACACAGCTTTAGTTTGGCAAACTAATGTTGGGTCTGATAAATCATGTTGTGAGTCTTGCAAATGAACCTGATGAAGACTGACTGACTGTTGTTCCAAGTACCAGTAGTTTGTGAGCTTCTCAGCAGAACAGAATTTTCAAAATGTTGATAGTCTGTAATGCTCAATCTTGGTGTTTTCGCTTTTTTCAGAGAGATTGTTGATAACACAGGCAAAGAAAATGGTATTGATCTAATAATGAGTGATAGGACCTATCACTTAATTGCTGAATCTCCTGAGGACGCAAGGTATGAAAATCATTGGGCCTATCTTCTTTTCCTCTTCTTTTCCTTTTTAACCCTTGTGTCATTCTGACTTTGGCTTGTCACTAATTCGTTTCACTACTGTGACAAAATATCCAGGCTGTGTTAAACATGTTGCATTGACACACTTCTCGAAAGGCTTGCTGAGGAGAAAACTTGTGGCAGACAGTTACTGGGAAGAGTCAGATTGCCAGTGAAAATTTGCCTAGAATTTGGCTGTTACCCATGTGTTACTAGCAATTTTCTGAAATACAGTTTGTCTGTAGAGAGGCAGTTGTTAGCCACTGATGCCTGGCTTGTGAGTTTGTCTGCTGTGTTTAGCTGCATTGATCAAATCAATATTTGAGACCCTATAGTCTGACTGACCTGAAGTGAAGCACTTTGTTCTTAGGGGTGGGATTTGTTTGTTTAACCAGAACCTAAAATTTTTTCAGATACAAGTTGTAATGCAGTCACTGTATTTTAGAGCAAAAGCATATTGGTGTAAGAGAAGTGTGTAAGAGAGTGCTTCCCTTTCTGCATATTTAAAAAGGGTCTTGCTTTTGTAGCTAAAGGATCCATATCTAACCATGGGGGAGGCAGGTGGGTGAGGAGCAAGTCTGACTTGTCAGATCAGTTGTAGAGCATCTTTAAAAAAAATCCCCATGCTACAGTTCAAGCAAGATAATAATATGCTTGCCTATAAAAATCAAGCATTTGAATAAAATTAACTTAGTAATCAGAGCTTATTACCCATTGCCTTGCTGCCCCAAGGTCAGAATACAGTATGCCTTTGTCAACATGACTTGAGCTACTTTGCTCAGAAGCCTCCAGAGTTGTTTTGTATTCTGTTCTTGGCGAAGGTAGAATGCCCTCCTGTATCACAGGACTCTGAGTACAGATGTAGATGTAGCAATGCAAAACCCATCCTCATTTTTTTTAGGTATCCTTTAAGTTATACTTGAAATAACTTAGGAGCTTTCCAGTGGTTACTGCTAAGATTCTTTTGGGATGTAAGCCTATTTTAAAATGAAGGCTTAGCTGAAGTCTCTTTTGCCAGACTTGTGTACATGCCCCAGGGACCAATAAGCAATTATCAGCACCCAGACTTGTTGCCATGCACCTCCTTCATTTCTTTCTTACAGATGGAGGAGGAGACACTATACACTCTTGTTGTGTATAGTATGAATAACAAACCATCCAGATTAAACTACCTTTTACCAATGTATTTCCTGCTTCTTTTTTTCTCACTCATCTCAGAAGACTTAATGAGGAAGATGTGTAAGGATTTGCAGACAGGCTTGTTAACAAAGCATTGTTAACAAAGCTTTGTGAAAAGTAAAGTATGAATCATTGGACTGTGTTTGATCCACATCTGCTGTTGAAAAAATATTTTGTTCCTGGGCTATATCAGGATCTGAGGTTGCTTTTTGTTCAAATTAAGGGAAAAAACAAGGAAAACATGGCACAGGCCCCCAGAAGAGGAGTTACTGTTATTGAAGAAGTAATGCTTCAGTGGGCAACCATTGCTGAGGGTTTGTTCCTTTCAAATCCCTAGCCTCTTTCCCTATTTCTGTGTTCTGGGACTCAGCTGAAAAACAAAGGAGGTCCTGAGAGGGAAGAAAGAAAAAATAAACTCTGCCTTTGTCTTTTGCAAAGTGCCATGATTCATTTCATTTCCATTGTTTACACAAAGATTAAATGAAATCAGGAAAACTCTGAATTGTTCTTTAAAATCCATCCATAAATTATCACTAGCTGTGTATACAGTGCTGTGAAGTCTATTTTTTTTTTGTTTGTTTTGAAATAGAAGTTTCAAGTTAAATACACTTGCAATTCCTGAGCCCAGCAAGAAAAGCTGAATTTATTATGTGGGAATTTTTTGGTAGGTGAGGCTTAGTTTTCTTCATTTTCTTTGCTTCACTTGCAGCTTTTCTTCAGCTGGTGGTTTCTCCTCTCTAGATGACAGCTCCTCTCCTTTTTTTGTGGCATTGCCTTACATCCAGCAAAGTGTTAATTACAACCTCTCTGCAAGTGTCTCTGAGTCTTAAAAAAGAATCAGAATTAAATATGTTCTCATCTGCTTTATGGTCTGGCACTCTCAATCTTTCATTGCTTGCACTGTTTCTAATGAAAGTGTGAGCTATTAAAAAGAGTTTAGGATATGGCAGTGATGGTACTGCTTGACAGCCTACACATTTTTCCTCAAGCTATTTTAGCAGTTCAGTTTCCAGAAATCTACATTTTGGGGGAACAGTTGGCTTCTGAATGGTGGAGTTAAGGAGACAGCTCTTCAGTGTCCTAGGCAAAAATTCCATGACTAAAAACAATTGCAGAAAAGATAACTTCACATTTAAGTCCAGCAGCTTTGCAGTAGGTTGAGTGTTTGCTCAGCCCTGAGGTGGTGGAGGAGACTCTGCAGGAAAGTGAGGAGTCTGTTTTAAAGGCTGGGCTTTTGAGCCTTTTGAAAACTTGGCCCCAGGTGGTTTTCATTAGAATGGCAAATCCATATCTCAAAGAATGGCATTCTGGAACCTGTTGAACAGGCCAAGCTCTGCCCTTAGATTTCAGTGGGATTCCTTGGAGCAGTTGAGCTTTATCATATACAAGTGCCAGAAGGATAGAGGTTTCCCAGAAGCAGAAGGTGTGGTTGGAATTAAATCCATCTGCAATTGCTGCTCAGGAGTAGGGGCTGAAGCACTGGAAACTCTCTGCCACTTTTCCTCTTGTGGATATATACAGTACCACTGGAGGGGCACGAATTTGCTCATCCTTCCAGCAGCTGGAGTTTTCAGTGCTCCATAGAGAACAAAAAACTGCAGAGCTATTTGCTTGGGGAGTTTATTCTTTTTTCCCTCTCAGTTGTGCTTCTACAGAGAACTCAGTGGGCTTGGGTGGTCTTTGCAGAAGTGTCACTGTAAGAAATTACTACCAGTCATTACTATCAATGCAGCACAATTTGAAGGTTGGGATTCCCATTAAAGGCTTTGTGTGTAGCTAGCAATATATTTTATTCCAGATGAAACAAGTGGAATATGTTACAAAGACTCTCCAAGCACTCAGATGTTTCCGTGTGCTTACAGCAGTTTTTCAGAGATGTCACTTAGTCTGCCAGGTACTTTTTGTCAGGAAGAAGGGCATGACACCAGCGTGGATGGGATATCTGGAGGGGCTTGCTTGCACCCTGTGTTACATGAACTGACATAAAGCCTTGCTGTTTTTATGCCTGTTGACAAAAGGAATCTTAAGCAATTTCAAAAACCTGCAGAACCTGCTAGATCTCTGCAGAACAAAGGTGACAGAAGGCTTGAGCAGAGCCAAAATTTTACTTACACTGCTGCCTTTCTCTCCCCAGCCAGTGGTTCAGTGTACTGAGTCAAGTCCATGCATCCACGGAGCAGGAGATCCGGGAGATGCATGATGAGCAGGCAAATCCACAGAATGCTGTGGTAAGTCTAAATCTGAAAAAACCAAATATTTTCAGAAAACGGGGGCATTGTGGTGGCCACAGCTTCTGAGACTCACAACCTACTGTGTTTAAATGTGGTGGTAGCTGTGACACTGGCTAGAGTCTCCACGTCCTTGGTCCTGTAGCTGTACAAGGAGAGAGTGACTTCTGACTCCTCTCTCATCATTCACTTTGATGAAAAATGACTGTTGGTTTTGGGGATGTTTTTTTCTGCTTCACTTTCCTATCACATCACAGTGTATGCTTGATTTTGAAACTTTGCAAATATACTGTTAATGAGTAAATTAAAAACCCAAGAGTTAAAAATGCAGTATTTCTCTGATCCTGCATTTATCATTCTGTACAAAATACATTGGTAATTAATAGAATACATTTGGAACCTAATGCCAAGCAAATGAAAACAAAAACTTCTGTGTAATGTCTTTAGAATTTGTTTTGAGAGGAAGCCATTTATATTGGGATGGCAGTTTTCAGTGAAAAATTCAAGCATGGTTGCAAGCACAGAAAAGAGCAGGTTTTGAGCTGCCCCCATCCTAACTACAAATAATCTTTTAATGGACCTGTTTATCCAAATCTCTTCTTTTCCTCTCAGCAGTTTTAATGGTTAAGGGAAACTGATGCCCAAACCTGCAGTACATTTTGCATGATGAAAGCTGCTGCTTCTTTCTCCTATCTCTCAGAAGAGTTCTGTGAGTAATGTAATAGTGAATGTCTTCCTCATTTTCTGGTTGGATATTTGTTTATAGGGCACACTCGATGTAGGACTAATTGATTCTGTCTGTGCTGCTGACAATCCAGATAGGTAAGTCAGAACCACGTCTGGTGATTTTCTTTTTCTCCTATCTAGCCAAAATCAGACACTTTATGCTTTAGTCTCTATATTCTACTGGCCAACCATGTATTAAAGTGATTCATTATTGCCTCTCTTTTCATAGCACTAAAAACCACATGTTAAAACATGGAACAGGAATGATGGTGCATTTTGGGGGGGCTTGAATTAGTTTCTGTGACAGTTCTTTATACCTGAAATCTTCAGCTGCTAAAGTGATCCAAAACTGGAAGATTAAATATTTATTTCATTTATACAAGTAATGCTCCTGAAAGAAAAAAACCAGCAAATTTTGTATTTTCTTAGGAATGTAGTAGGCAGAAAAATTAATTTTTAATTTTAATGTTTTTTCCAATCAGCTTCTCCTTCATGAATGTTGTATTCTTCAGGGATGGAAATTATTTCTTCAGAATAAAAATGTCTTATAACAAAGAAGACAGTGCAGCATAAAAACAACAAAATGTTGGGTTATTCTTCGTTCTTGAGCTACTCATGGCATTTAGGGAAATAAAAAGTAATCTGGGTTCAGACTATGCTTGGTTTATAAAGTTACTGAATGTAGGTGTTATTTGAACTGTAGGGGCTCACTCCAGTTTCTCCTCATTGTGTATATGTGTTAAACAGCTGGTTTTTAGTTAGTGCTTTGTCCTTGGCCTGCCAAAGCATTGATTCCAGAAGTAACAGTGAATTTACAAGCCCAGGTTTCCTAAAGAATACAACACAAATGTCCAGAGCTTTTACAATTTTAAATTACCATTTCTCTGCATTAAGTTAATGCACCAAGTTAAGCATTTCTCTTGTAAGCATTTTTTTCATGGATTTTTCAGTCTTGTGGGAAAGATTTTATGTTATTTTTTGGGGGTTTGCTCCAGATGAAAAAATTAATGGTAAAGGGTTAAAGCAAGCATTGTAGGCTGAGGAACCTGCCTGTCTGATCCAGAGAGCCATCAGCACACTTCTCTTGGGCTAGTTCTTCATGCTTCAGTGAATCCTGGTGTAGGATTGGATAAAAGCCAGACTCTCATTAAAAATAGATTGTATTCTCTGTGAATTGGGTTGCACTGCATTAAAAATAAAAGAATCCATGTTCACACACTGCTTTACTGTAGACCTTTGTATACTGTAATTTGTTTTAGCTAATGTTGCCACTGACTGAAGCAGAGACTCTAAATAGATCTCACCCTGAAACAGTTCTGATTCACATGCAAAGCTGATTAAAATTTGGAAGTTTTTGTCACCACAGATTCATTTTGAGATATGACAAGTTCCTGTTAACAATTTGATGTTAACTTTCCCACCATTCATAGCCCATGCATTTTGGTGTGAATGTAACATAACTTAGTCTTTTCAAATGCTTAATATTTTTCTTCAGGTGATAACTAAATACTGCGTTAGAGGTGAACCATATTTGTCTGGATAGAAAATGCAAACAATGAACAGTTTTTATGGTTATGGGATGGTGTAAAGAGTATGTAAACTGATTATAAAGGCTGTTTCAATTGTTGTTTATTTTCATAGACCCAATTCATTTGTGATCATCACTGCTAATCGTGTTCTGCACTGTAATGCTGACACTCCTGAAGAGATGCATCACTGGATAACCCTGCTCCAGAGGTCAAAGGGGGACACTCGAGTGGAGGGACAAGAATTCATTGTGAGGGGTAAGAACTGAGTGGGGCAGTAAAAAGTAAATAACATCCATTATTCTTTGAAGAGATTGTTCCCACAATACAATGTGGGTAATATGCCAACATGATTAGTGTCGCAGCCTCGTCTTTGTGTGGTGGACTTCACTCACAAATTAATACAGCTGAAATTATATTCTTGCTGTGCCATGTAAGAAAACACTGTAATGATGACAGTGGTTTTGTAAGTTGCCAAGATAATTCTTCCAGTGAAACATCAAAATTGAAAGGTTTTCATACTAAGTTTATCTTTATAATTTCATTGTTTGAGAATTTTACTCGATGCTGTTTCATATGTGAGCTTATCAATTCACACAATGTTTTTGTTGCTTTTGAAAATATACAACTAACTTTTAGCAACCTACTTTGTCCAACTCTGTTCAAAAAAAGGAGTGTGATTCAAATCATGTCCTTAACAGGGTGGCTACACAAGGAAGTAAAGAACAACCCAAAGATGTCCTCATTAAAACTAAAGAAGCGTTGGTTTGTTTTGACGCACAATTCTTTGGACTACTACAAGAGTTCAGAGAAAAATGCTCTGAAATTGGGTACACTGGTCCTGAACAGCCTCTGCTCAGTGGTCCCACCTGATGAAAAAATCTTCAAAGAGACGGGTAATTGTTTGCTCTTATTCCACTATGCCTTCTGTCCTTCAAGCTAGTAGTGCAAGAAACAATGCATAAGAGTACTTTAAATGGATTATTATGGGTGCAGTTCCATGAACAAATCTGGTTCCCAAGTCACTGAAGTGTTCTACAGGGAATTACTGGGTGAAAAACAAAGGTAATGTACAGAGGAGTAAAATTTGTTCTCACCAACATTCAAATTATCACAGACGGACACTGCTGCCAAGTGAGTGTAAACACTTACGCTTACACATCAAAGACCTGGGGAAAGACATGGGTAGCACTCTCCTCATACATTATTTTATGTGCTGAGGAGCTGTGAGGGCCAACATTGGAGCAGGTCTAGGGAAATGCAGAGTAAGAGTGCAGTTTGTGGTAACCTACATACTACACCTGAGTCAGCTCCACTGTGCACTTTTAGAACTGGTTTTCAGCTCGGAAGCGTCTGTCTGCAAATGAGAAGCGACTGTTGACAGTCCTGTATTATCTCACTGGGGTCACTGACACTTCAAAGAGGCTTTCACTAGTGAAAAGATGAAACACATTTCCTTTCACTGAATCTGTTTCATAAAAAGCCCATACAGTGATGCAGAGAGAGAATTTGAACTGAAATGCTCCTCCTGTCATAGTTTCCACCTCACTGCTGTAAAATTAAAGACGGAGGAGGTAGTCTGTGCTTTACGCCCGTTTGTACGTGTGCCACTGACTATGAAAGACTATGGTGTACAAAGCACGTCTGTCTCAGATTTTCCTGTTACAGACAGGACTGGAGAAGTAAGGCCCACAAGCTTCAAGGACCTCAGAGCACTCCACAATATTAACAGTGTTGTCTTACAGTACAGATTACTGGGTAAAACAGAGGGCTGCATGATGCATAGTTGTAGTCTGAGGCTACTCCTGGGCTTCTTTAAAGGAGAAAATCTCCTTTAATACCACAGTATCTGTATTATGATACTTAATAACTCGCACAACTTCAGCTCCTGAGAGACTGTCAGCATGATCCAGGGTGCAGCACTGGGTGCCTGCAGCTTGTATGATGACCAGTTTTGCTGTTGTGCCAGGGTACTGGAATGTGACCGTGTACGGACGCAAACACTGCTACCGTCTCTACACGAAATTGCTTAATGAGGCGACCCGCTGGTCAAGTGCCATCCAAAACGTGATTGACACAAAGGCTCCCATTGATACTCCAACTCAGCAGCTTATTCAGGATATTAAGGTAGGCACAAGCAGGATGGCGTGGGGTGAGAATGAATGGTTCCTTAAATCTTTGTTTTGGCTTTGCTGTATTGGGTAATAACGCAGAAAATTACGTTTTATTACACAGTGACATGGACTAAAATTGTGAAACCTGAATGTATTCTCTGACCTGATAAAAGAATTTCTGTCTAAACAGTAGAAGAGCAAACTTTGAAGTGCAGCTTGGAGGGCAAGAGGGATAACTTTTTTCCATTAAAACAGTAACAGGTTTTACTGGTTTGTGTAACTTGACAGACGTGGCTGCAGCTGGCAGTAGCGCACATTCTGCAGGTTCATGAGTTGCAGACGTGTTTAGCTCAGTCCACAGTGAGCAGCACACCAGGATGTGGACTAAAGAGCTCTTCTGCCTTTTTTTTTTTTTTTTTTATCATAATGGTCCTTTTCTTTTTTTGATAGCATGGACTAAGCATCTCATCTCTCTGTGTGATGAGAAAAACATTCAGTTAATGCTTCCTGTTTTATGATCGCATTGGAGACAGTGCATGCACAGCCAGAGAATGTCCTTCTGGAGCTTTTTGCTAATGTGCATTTATGAGAGAGGATGGTGATTCTCACAAGAGACCAAAGAAATAGGCAAGAGGGAAGAAGTGTTACTGACCTTTGCCCTTAGAGAGTGCCATCTCTTCTCTCATGGAAAAGAGGTATTAAGTTCTCAATTCCAAGATTATGAATGCTGTTCTTCAGAGCAGGAGAAATATATGGAATTCAGGACTGATAGAAGACAATGGTCACACATCTGTCAAACTTGGCTTAAGAAGAACAGTAAGAGCAGTATTTGGATGTCAGAGTGGGTGCACCAGTTTTACAGCTGCACTTTTGGCTATTTTGTTTGGTAGCTCGTGCAGTTTTTTAGCTGAAAGGCCAATTAGTTATGCTGGAGAAATACACTTAAATAAAACTTGAATACAGACGTCATATTTCCCATTATGAATGACTGGAGTAAAAAAGAGTGTAAAATGAAAACACACTTCAAAAATTGTTATGATACTTCATTTTAGTGTCCTGCAGCTCTGCTGTAGTTTGGTTTTTTTGCTGCATAGATAAAGCAAGCCTACCCAAGGCCCGAGGTTAGCGGATACTGAGCATTCATAGCCCACAGCATGCCATGGCAGCCACAGCACCCACAACTGGATTTCACACCAAATGGTGTTGGTAACTCTGAATGCTCAGGTATTTTAACCAACCTAAGGGCACAAAGCATTGCATTATTCTTAAAGCTGGACCCCAAATCCTGTTTTTTTCTAACCCCAATAGGAAAACTGCCTGAATGCTGATGTGGTTGAACAGATTTATAAGAGGAATCCTATTCTCCGTTACACTCATCATCCATTGCACTCACCATTACTGCCACTGCCATATGGGGACATCAATCTAAACTGTAAGTTTTCCAGTAGTAAAACCACTTTTCCTTATGAAAGACTAAAACAGAGGATGGAATTTTTAAGTCTGCAGTGAAGTAATGGTGGTAAAATACATGTTTTTAGTACAAATAGACATATTTCCCCATTCTCTTTTGAGAACAGCAATTTGCCTAGCATACAGCAATGAGCTTGTGGTGTTCCTGCAAAAGTGTTACAGAAGGGAAGGTTGCCATTGCTTTCAGCAATACAGCTAAGAAGACTGAGTTTGAAAAGTCTTGCACTGAAATAAGCAACTAAACCTGATTCACTCAGTCTGCTTGAATCATATTCTCCTCCTCAAATTATTGTTGCTTCCTACCCCATGCAGAAAGCTGCAGCAGCCACAGCTTTCAACTGACAGATGTATGTTTTATCAGATGGGATAGAAAGCCTTATTTACAGGAAATAACATTTATGTGAGTGTACATAGTTTTAAAAAGTAATGCCTTAGTCCTGACATTAGTGTAATTATCTCTTTTAATCTTCTTGATTCCAACACTAATTTAGAAGTCTCTTTTGAATGAATGGTTCAGAGCTATTGATGACTGTGAACTTGGTGTCCTTAAAAAGGATTTGCTTACCTTAGGTTGCAACTGCATATTAAACAAGGTATTACTCAGACCACAAGGTTCATCCTTGGGAGGAGAGTGGGAGGTTAATATGGAGTGTGATATGGCACTTCAGCAGTGTGACTTGCTCTGAAAGAAAAACTCTCCATCACAAAAAACAATCAATCAAGATACAGTTTTTCAGTTACTAAATTTGGAACAACTCTCAATAGCAAATTAGCTCATAAAATGAGTTTGCATCAAACATTTGAAATGGAAGATATAGATTCTAATATCCTGCATAACGAGGGTCACAGAGTAGCATTAAGCCGTTTCCACATTAAGCCAGAGTGCTTTTTCTTTCATATCTCAGTCTAAGCACATTTCTCCCAATATTTCTTTTGTAGTGCTTAAAGACAAAGGCTACACAACTCTGCAGGATGAAGCCATCAAGATATTTAATTCTTTACAGCAGCTGGAGTCTATGTCTGATCCCATCCCTATAATCCAAGGTATCCTCCAGACAGGACATGATTTACGACCTCTCCGAGATGAGCTCTACTGTCAGCTCATCAAGCAAACCAATAAAGTGCCTAACCCTGGGAGTGTGGGGAACCTCTACAGTTGGCAAATACTCACCTGCATGAGTTGCACATTTCTGCCCAGTCGCAGCATCCTCAAATATCTCAAGTTTCATCTCAAAAGGTGAGAACCTTTGATCTGCTAAAGCACCACAATTTATACCAGTGTTTAGATATCTAGAAGTGAAACCTAAAGATGTATTCACTTAGCAAACTGGCTATGCCAAACAGTGAATCTAAAAAGAGAATGTTATAGGAAGAGTGTGTGTGAGTTGGTTTGGATGGAATTACACACATTTGAAGAATCAAGCAAAATGCCACAAAACTGAATGCACAGTTTATTAATGTTGGCAAAAAGGGTGCTGTACAAACTTAAATTACTTTCAGCCCATATTCCCAGGTCCCATTCTCAGCTGCCCAAACTAACCTGTTAAAAATTCTTCATCCTGCTTACCTTAATTTTATGAGATACGCATCATGCACATTAAAGAACGGTGTCATATTTAAAGATGTATTTGAGGAACAAACCTATGATTGCAAATCCGATTTTAAATTATTAGTGAACATTAAATAATCATAAATCACTTTTGACAGTTCAGCATTAACCAGAATGTGGAGTTCCTCTTGGTGTGATGCAATGGAAGAATGCAGTGTGTCATTAGGAAAGTTCATCCACCTACAAACTCTATAATTTAAAAGCTTTGTCTGTACTTGGAGCATGTCAATTAAATAGTGTAATGGATACAGAAATACTCTCAAGGGAAAAAAATTCTCAAATAAGCAAACTTCATAGACTGGCAGCTTAAAGTAATAACTTTTGTCTCACAGGGTTCGTGACCAGTTTCCAGGAACTGAAATGGAGAAATATGCACTTTTTACTTACGAATCTCTGAAGAAAACCAAATGCAGAGAGTTTGTGCCATCGCGAGATGAAATAGAGGCGCTGATTGGCAGGCAGGAGATGACATCCACAGTTTATTGCCATGGTGGGGGCTCCTGTAAGATTACAATCAACTCACACACTACAGCTGGAGAGGTGAGAAGTAGTGACAGAATGTCTTTGGAACAAAATCAGTGTGTCCCTTTACATGCCAGTCCCAGGCAGCAGTAGTGTTACACTTCAGAAGCACTGGGGCTTTCTCTGCCAGTCTCTCCTTTCTGGGAAGGAAAGGCTTCCAGTGCTCCCTCCCTGCAGTACGTTCTGGAGAAATCCCTGCCACAAAAACTTTGTGCTGCAGAGGATTACCCAAGTGTAGTTCCTTCTTACAGGAAGAATTACAGGAAAGACTAAGCAACTACGCAGGGAGCATTATTGGAGAAACTTTAGTAGACATTGGTGTGTATGAGAGCCAAGCTGCTTCCTAGAACTGGAGGTTTCTTGCTGAGTTGGTAAAATACAGGGGTTTATATCTGGCCAGGAGATAGCACATACATATTCTGAAAGAATAAAAATTACAGTAGAATTTGACAGCGATTAATAATGCTGATGGGGACAAGTTAATAACGTTCTTAGCCTAATGTAAAACCTAGCTCTAATTTTTTTCTAAGTATCTGTCTTGTTCTGTGGTACAGTTTTTCCATGCTATGGTTTTTGCATGTGCTTCTTTTCATTAGGTGGTTGAAAAGTTAATTCGTGGCTTGGCCATGGAGGATAGCAGAAATATGTTTGCTTTGTTTGAATACAATGGAACTACTGATAAAGCAATTGAAAGCAGAACTATTGTAGCTGATGTCTTGGCAAAGTTTGAAAAGTGAGTGTACCTCTCCTTCCTCTTCACTCTAATAAGTAGCAATTAAATAAATTTCCAGTGTCAGTAATGCTGAATTTTGTCTTTGACTTGCTTGTTTGTGATGATGCAGCTGAATTAGACACGTGGCCATTTCTTGAGCAAAAGGATCTCTTTTTTAGTTTACTTAAAAGACTTAATAGCCACCTATCCACTTGTGTTGGTTTTCCTCTGTCCTGACACCAGCAGAGTACTATTTCTCATCACTATTTACACATTTTCTTTTCCACCAGTACACTTTTTTCCACCATTACTGGCAATGTGGCTGTGATAACTGACCTCCAAGCAGCCCCTGCCATTCTGAGTGTTACTTAACTTCATATGGAAGTCACCACAGTACAGCTTACAACATTTCTCTCACCAGCAAAATTGAAACCACCCATAGAGCTGTAGTAAGAAAATGTAATACAAGCCTAAATACCTGTTTGTCATCCTTACTTTTTATGCATGGCAATCAGCCCCCTTTACCCACATAAAAACAGAGAAAAAAGGAATGTTTTATAACAGTACTTAATGATGTGGCTTTTATTAACACCTGACTTTTCTAAAAGTCACCATTTATTAAGAGAAGATGGGTCAGAAACCATTGATTTGAGAACTGAGTCAACATTTGTCCTTGATTTTGCTGTAGGCTCTAAATACACAGACAGACATAAAGCAAAGTTCAGCTGATGCCTTGCTTAGATTCCACAGGTGGAAATTTAGAAAAGAGTTTGATTTCACAGATCTGATCTCTCTCCCTCTTAACAATGCAGACTTGCTGCCACTGCTGAAGCTGGGGAGATGCACTGGAAGTTCTACTTCAAGCTCTACTGCTTCCTGGACACAGAAAATGTCCCAAAAGATAGCGTGGAATTTGCCTTTATGTTTGAGCAGGTAAAGAACAAAGGTTCTGTTTTGAGGCACTTTTAAGAGGAGGAAAAAAAAGCAAGAGATCTAGACAGCACAGAGAGAGTTTTGATTTGCTTCTGTTCAACTAAATGCACTACTACTCAAGCATCAAGAGTAAAGGAAGTGTTTCAGTGGTCAAAATAGGCCTGTCCTGACATAAGTGAAGCATGTATGATTTCTCTAGTGTTATGTTTCTTACTTGTCAATTGCTTTCTGTATAGTGGTAGAAAAATGGATAACTGGATCTAAGCTGCATAAAAAAGAATACTACTTGTTTTTAATTTTCCTCTTCTTAAACCATTTTCTGAAGAAATTGTAAGAAATAAAGTGAAAAAAGTGTAACTAGCAACAAATTAATTAATAACACACTCCTGCTGGCAACTGTACAGACCTAATTGAGCAACAGTTTTTTATCTTTTAAAGAACTGATCATTTTGTAGGTACCATAGTATAACAGGCCAGTCTCAGCAGTAAGACAGCTGTGATGAACATGCTGAGCTCAGACTGTGGCTACACTGCAAAATATAAAATAAGTTAAATTGACTTCTAATGAAAATCAAATGCATCAGCAGCTGGATTTCTGTTGTATTGGTCCCTGTAGTTACTCAGAAACTCACTGATGGCATTTATTTGTGTTGATTGATCTCCTCCTGTTGTACTATGTTGCAAAGGATTAAAAGTTCTTCCAGTAGTCACCTTCTTCCAGTGGGTACTAGACACAGATCAAGATTTCTGTGTAGGGTTAAGATTTCTGGCTCTTTTCAACACCAAGACACTGACATTCTGTTGGTGAGCAAGACTGATGTGACTGAGAACTGATGTACCTCAGTTTTCATACATATGAAGAGTTTTCCCCTTCTACATCTTCCCTGGGATAGCATATTTCTTCCTTGTTCAGTTTAGGTTTTAAGGCACCATAGTACATCACAAGTCTACCAAAAGTCTCCTTCCAGACCCTACTACTGTAGCTCAGTCCAGAATTGTTTATTGTTGGCTGAGGGATCTGGACAACAGGTTGCCTTGGCTGGGCTTAGAAACAGGGCCATTCTGTCTGTCTGTCTGTCTGTTACCTCTAGAGGAGTCACCCAGTGCCTCTGTTTGGGATGAATTTCAAACAGCAAGAAGAAAATCTATGAGAACTCTGCAGACAATCTGCTATGTTGCATTATTGGCTTAAGAGGCAGATTCAGGCAGTTTTCTGTATGAACAGCTAAAACAAGCACATTTGCTGAAGCAGATTGTTTTCATGGAGCATTCTGTGCTGACTACTGTTTAGCCAAACACTTTATGTCTTGCCAAAACCAGCAGCATTTGTTATAAAGCATGGCATTCAATCCCCACTACCAATATTACAGCAATACCTTGAAGAGGTAGCATTACATTCTAACATCAATTCTGTTCTATTTTTTTCTAATTATCTGCTTTTCATGTCAGTCATCAACTTTTTTCAGACAATTATGAAAATTCCCTTCTGTCATCAGTTTTAATTCTGCAGTCTCCATTATTTTAAAGTCTGAATCCTTTAATAATCATAAGGCATTGAAGAAAATCTTTTAGTTCTTCTTCCTCATTAAAATACTGTCCTTCCATTTCTAAAAGACAGCTCTCTCTTCTGCAATCTCAGGTAAACCATTTTGCATGTTTAAAGGCACACTTTGTACACCTAAACAAACTAGTTGTTACTCAGCTGTGAATTATCTCTGTGTGTTTACTAAACTTGCAATTCCTGGATCACCAGACACGATGTGTGTTTGTTTCCTCTACTACTGTCATGTGAAAGAAAGCACCCAGCTGCTGCACATTTTCACAGATTTGAATGAGTGTGCAGAGAGCTGGGATTTTGAAGAGTCTTCTTGGTTCAGAATCTCATCCCTGATGCCACAGAGCACTGTGATATGTAGATGTTGTACTAACTTGATTTGGGATCCATTGAAGATGTATTTCTTCCCCTCAATAAAATTACAAAGCTGTCCTAGAGCTTGGCTGGGGTGGCTGGAAACATCAGATTATTGACAGTAGTAAACAAAACTGGAGACCCATTTCTTCCTAATGCCCTGGAACATAGATGGCTTCTCCTCAGACGTTTAGATCCTGTTTTTTCCCCTTTACCTTTTATTTTCCTTTTTTATAGTTCAGTTACTCTTAGATATGGGAGTTCACTAAAAGTTGTTCTAGTAAAAGTAATTCCCATTTATCAGGTTCCTCAGTTGCCTTGCAGTTCTTCTGGTAAACCCAGTCTTATCCATCTTAAATTTACGAAGAGATTTACCCCATTTGATTTATTTAATGGATCATTTATTTCAGGTCCTGGGTTTGCCTGGGAGTAAATCTACTCGTCTTGTTTCTCATATTTCTTTCAAAGGCTGTTTTATAAAAAGCTACCTTTTTTGCCCTTGACAGGCTCACGAAGCAGTGATTAAAGGACATTACCCTGCTCCTGAGGAAACCCTGCAGGTCCTTGCAGCTTTGCGTCTTCAGTACCTCCAGGGAGATTACACTGTGCACACCACTGTACCAGAACTGGAGGAGGTCTATCCCTTGCAGAAGTTGAAGTCTAGGATTACACAGTCGACCAAAACATTTACTGCATCAGAGAAGGCCGAGAAGAAACGAGCCAGCTTTCTTGAAGGAACGCTGCGGAGGAGTTTCCGCAGTGGCTCTGTCAGCAAACAGAAGGTGGAGGAGGATCAGATGTTAGACATGTGGGTCAAAGAGGAAATCTCAGCTTCCAGGACTAGTATTATTGACAAATGGAAAAAGCTCCAGAGGATGAATCAGGAGCAAGCCATGGCAAAGTACATGGCTTTGATTAAGGAATGGCCTGGCTATGGTTCAACACTCTTTGACGTAGAGGTAAGACCATATGAGCATTCAAACCACAGCTCACGCTGTATAGGTGATGATTTCATTCCAGAGCAGTGAAACCATAAATACAGTATCACAATGCTCAGACAGCTGATGTCATAAACTTTGAGCTATTAAAAGCCTACTCCCATTGGCAAGAACTGTAGCTATTTAAATCCACCAGTTAACTGTAAAATAGAGGGAGAGAATGCTATTCTGACAGGTTGCAAACGAGTGTAAGAAGTACAAAAGGCTCCATTTAAAGAGGAACAAGCAATATGCATTTTTTAACAAATGGTTACCGACAAAAAAATCAACAGTAACTGTTCTGTGGCTCCCGCTGTTCCCCCTGCTGTTAATTTACTTGTTTTTCCCCTCTAGTGTAAAGAAGGGGGATTCCCACAGGAGTTGTGGCTTGGGGTCAGCGCTGATGCAGTTTCTGTGTACAAGCGTGGGGAAGGAAGGCCTCTGGAGGTGTTCCAGTATGAACACATCTTGTCATTTGGTGCTCCGCTTGCCAACACCTACAAGATCGTGGTGGATGAAAGAGAACTGCTTTTTGAAACTAGCGAGGTAAGAGCAAGGTAGTTTTGTTATTGTGGTCTCCCTGTTCTGACGGCCAGGCCACTTAGTAATTCAAGTAACAGCTGCAAATGTTAGAGATTTGTTCAAGATCCCTGTAAAGCCAAAGGGAAGACAGAATGACATGGATGGAAGTGCTGAGTATTTTTATTGGTTTAGCTGCAAAAGGGTTTTGTTGAAAGCTTGACAGTTTTATATAGTTAGTGTCCGGAGAAATCCATTCATACACTGTTACCTTACTGAGAGCTGTGCTCTTCATACTCTTGGCAGGTGGTTGACATTGCGAAGCTGATGAAAGCTTACATCAGTATGATCGTGAAAAAACGCTACAGCACCTCTCGGTCCGTGAGCAGTCATGGAAGTCAGGGCAGCTCCAGGTGAAAACAAAACCAGCTCTGCTGTGCCCTAAATAGAATCTATCACTCCTTGGCCTCAGAACGACCCAGGGACATTGATCGCCTTTGGTGACAACCTAACCAAGAACCAGAGTTTCAACGGAAAATGTCTTCAAACAATGTTTAAGAAAGACCACAGAGGGCAGGGGAAAATCAGCTGAAATAGTCACATACCAGAACTGCTGGCTCATTCAAAACTTTCCAAAGCATTATTATCTTCAGCTGATGTAACAAATGCCTTAAGACTCAATCCACTGCAATACAAGCAGTCATAAGTGCCTTACAATATTAAGCCTAACTTTTATTGACCTAAAATTGCTGATAAAAGTCAAGAGGATTTCCTTTGTCTTTTCAGAATACTGAAAACAAAGTTATATTCATCCATTCTGCACTAATCTACTGGCCTGCATACAGGTGGGAAGGGGGAGGGAAGAAGAGCACGGTATTTTTTTTGGAGTGCTGCTGGCAGCTTTCCTGATGGACGCCAACACTTTGTTTCCCCTTGCTTCCACGGATGTGCACATTGTGCATGAGTATTTGAGCTGTCAGTAAAATTTGATGAATTTTATTCTGTATTTCACAAGTCTTTTGAAGCAAAGGGAATAAGTATGTGCAATGGTGTAAACAGTCTTTCTGTACATTTTAATAGTTCAGAGTTATAGTTGTTACAATTGTATGGTTACTTTATAAGCAGTTTTATTAACAAGTAAATTCCAAAATTTTCATACATTGATTTTACTTTTGCAAATATGTGTTACCATATAAGTAGCAGAAGTCTGCATTCTGTATCTGCTGTATGATAAAGAGAGATGTAGCTGAGAATATTTATAGACTACCCTAATATGGAAATACAGTTATCAGTTCAATTGTCCATAATGTCAGCTTAAGTTTTTAATATTTTCTTTGAAAGACTTCACTGTTTTATATTTCTGGCTGGACTCTTCAACCCAGACCGACTGCCAAAGGCCAGAGCCCTTCAGAGTTGACTAGAGAAAGCAACGTTTTATAATGCAACTGCTTTAATACAGAGTTCTCTATTTTACCTGGTTGCCTGATGAAGGTTCTTGACAGTACCCTGAAAATAAATTGGGGAATATCAGCTAATAATAATTTGATTTTGGACTTTTATTTTTGTATAGAAATACTGTAATATAAGGCAAAACCTTGTCCAAAAGTATCTTTTTGTCCACAGCAAAAAAAAAAAGAAACCTGAAAAACCTTACTATTGTTAAAAACCTCAGCCTTTAAGGAATCATGCCTACTTATTGGGGAAAAAAAAAGTCCAGCAATAAAGAAAATATACGTAATGTGTTCTGTTTTTATTTCCTACTGAGTCAAACTTGCAAGAAAACCCTAATTTCCTGTCTTCTCAGGAGGCAGGCCTACAGCACAGGCTACATGTGTGTGTGTTTATTTTTGCTGGGAAAGGTGCATGTGCTGTGTGTTGTTCTGGGACAGGTGCCCTTGTCCATGCAATGTGTCTTCACACAACATAGAGGGAAGCACTACTGAGCCACAGGGAATGTGCAAGTGAAGCTTTTGCTATTTATGTAGCCCTGATTCAAGATGGTTTGTTTTTATTAGCCAGCCACATCATGGCAGTGCAGCATGCACTGCCCCCATACTGTACATAGCCTTTGCAGACTACAAGGCTTGCTCTGAGAAATCCTCCACCCTCCTTCCACTGCCAGATACTTCTAGTCACTCCATCTGGGACACCACCCTGCAGTCCCTAAAGGCTTGCCAAATCACACTACTAATGTAATATACCCACCCTCCCAGAAAAGGTTAACTTAATGTGAGGAAGACAAGAAGAATGGAAGAAACTATAACTTCAGTATGTATAGTTACACACACACAGAGTATGAGACTGACTTTTTTCTAATTTTTCCCATATGCAAGTTCTTTATAAAGAATTTAGCTGCTCCTAGAAAGGATCCTTGTAATGGCACAATTTATACATTTCAGCCAGCTCAACGAAAAAGTTCAATGTTGCCTGTGTGTAAACATGCTCAGAGAAGTCCCTGCACACCAGCATAATCAGTAATTGGTTAACAATCCAGGAATACACAAGATGACAGGCTTGTACAGGGTCACAGACACCACTACCTGATTCATGTGCCTCCTGACTGACTTCTGGATGCTCTCAGCCACTGGGAGGGATGTTTGCTCTTGGTCAGTACACAGAAGTGCCTGTCACTACATCACTGAGCTTCATTCATGCCAAGTCAATCAACCTGCCATACAAATCCTAGTCCAATAACTGTTTACTGAGGCAAAGAGCAAAAGTTCATAATTGTCAATATTCAACAGAATGAATGCACAGATTATCAAAATAAATACAGCATACTAGACACACCTGAGTTTGGAAGCAGAATGGCTGTCCATGAACTTGGAACTGACCCCAGTTGTGGAACTGGCACTCATTTCCCTCTGGAACATTGTGGTTACCCCAGGTGGTTACACCAACTCTATCAAAAACCCTCCAGGAGCACACGTTGGGTTCCTGAGCCTTGGACTGCACCTGGTGGAATAAAGCTGTGGCTTTTTGAATCTTCTGTTAGTTCCAACATACAGCCCCACCAAGGAGAGCCCAGGAGCCCACCAGCCAGGCACCCTGCAAGAGCCCAAGGCTGGGCAGAAATTGCACAGTCAGACCTGAGAATAGTGTCAGCTTCAATGGAAATGAAATTGTATAGCTTCATCTTAGTATGCCCTTAAAACATAAAATTGCAGAATGGTTTGGGTTGGAAGGTAAAATTGCAGAATGGTTTGGGTTGGAAGGGACCTTAAAGATCATTTTCCAATCCCCTTGCTGTGGGCAAGGACACCTTCCACTAGACCAGGCTCCTCAGGGCTCCATCCAGTCTGGCCTTGAACACTGCCAGATTTGGGGCATCCACAGCTTCCCTGGGCAGCCTGTGACAGTGCCTCGTCACCTTCACAGTAAAGAATTCCCAATTCCTAATCTAAACCTGCCCTCTCTCAGTTTGAAGCAATTCGCCCTTGCTCTGTCATTACATGCCCTAATAAAAACTCCTGCTCCAACTCTCTTGTAGTTCCCTTTAGGTACTTGTGAGGCTCCTCTGAAGCCTCCCTGGAGCCTTCACCAGGTAGAATGACCCCAAATCTCCCAGCCTGTCTTCATAAAAGAGGTGCTCCATCCCTCTAATCATCTTTGTGGCTCTCCTCTGGACTTAGCTGGCCATGCCTCATTTCCTCCTACATCTTCAGGCTTCTGTCTAGCACTTTCCCTGTGCTTCATAATACAATAAAAACATTTGTCTGGGTGCCAGAATTCTTAATAAACTTAATTACAGAAGCTATGCAGAGGAAATGGCTTCACCCCAGAAGTGTTGCATCAGAAAGCCAGGTTTCCAGCCCCACATTTCATTACACCTACTCACACTCACAGGTCTGCATCAGCTCAAATGCCCAGCACAGGCACACTACAGCACTGCCAGTCATGCTGGCCCAGGTCCATTTTACAGAAACATGGCCAGAACAGCGTCTGCTTTTTTAATGCTGACAGACTTACTCACAGCACATGCACTCCACATCATTTATGACTCTGTGAAGAAAGTACAAAAGGGTACCAACCACATATGACAGCACTGTCCTGAATAAAAGTAATTCTTGTGGGGCCCAGCCCTAGAAAGTCCCTGCAGTTCACTCCACAACCTCCCACAGCGTCACAAGAGGCCCTTGGTGCAGTACAAAAGCTCCCCATGCCACAACAGCCATGAGAAGTCAGCAGAAGAGGGCAGCAGCGGCCCAAGAAGTGAACCATACACCGAGTAGTTCCACCTGGACTATGAATTTACCTGGTGTTGATAAAGAGGGAACAGGGAGGGAATCTTCTCACTGTTCTTGCTCTCCACGTGTCATAAGCGTCTCAGGTCGCTGAAAGGATCACCAGCTAAAAGGCACCAGCAAAAAGTAGGTTTAATATTAAGGTGAAAATGTGACAAAATTTGTTTAAAGTTTTGCCCTAGAGCTTACTAGATGGTTAAAGCACAGAGGAAAAATGGACTAAAATCTAAAATCAATCAATCTAAATCTAAAATCTACCAAAAGTAACTTGCATGGAAGCTGAGGATGAAAAAGGGGTAAGAATGGGAAAGGATATGGATAAAAAAGGGAAGGAGGGAGGCCCAGCTATTGAGTCACAAGGTTCAGAGTGGACCCCTTTGCCAAACTTAGTCCCAGAAGTGATCAACGGTTTAGGCCTAAAGGTTTAAACCACACTTAACAGCACTTAATTGATAGCCTAATTCAAACAATTTAACAAAATATTCGCCATAATTTACTACAAGCATGACAGTAACTCACAGGCCTAACTTACTTACTAAATAACATTTTTAAGAATCTAAGAGACCAATATTCCTAGTTACCAATATTCCAAAATTTTCTGTGGCAGATTCACACTTGCATACACACAGACCTAAAGGAGTACCTGTGAAAATTTCCCCTTGGGTTCAGCTCATGTTGGATGCCTTTGCATGTTCTCAAGGGGCGAAGGGTTGAACCTGAAGCAGTGGGGCTATCACCCAAGGTCTGTCACTGGCTCCAAGTACACCAAATTTGAGAGTTCACTGGCCCTGAGAGGCCTCACTCAGAAGGAGGCTGCTGATTGCAGCCCACTGTGGTCCTGGAGAGTTCACAGGGTCTCACTTAGGACTGATGCTTATAGGGTTACAAGACAGCCGGCTTAAGTCATAGTAATTTTCCATCCTGGCAGCAATCCAGGTCAGTAATTTCTTTGAAAGTTTGATGACAAAAATATTGTTCCACTTGTGTTTTTTTCAGGCAAGAAAATAATTTTCTAAGGGTGTTTGTTAAAAAGCAGGAGCTCAGCAGACAGCCCAAGTTCCTTGGAACTGTGTTACCGATGACCTCAAGAGGAGTTTAGCCCAGGTGTTATTTCCTTTTTCTTGCATAAAGTTCATTTTTCCTTTGCTCCCTGACACCCACACACATCTCTTTGGGCAGACAGGAATCTCACTTCTGATATTACCAGCTGATCAACAATAAGGGGGACAGAAACAGGGACAGGGCCAGACTTGCCAGAGGTTTAGGAAAGGGGATGGCTATAGTAACCAATCTAGCAGCAAAAGGAGGCTTAAGAGGGGACACTTCAATTAAGCACCAGCAGACAAAACCTCAACCACTAGACAGGACTATGGGGTATCCCCCTGCACCCTCAGTGGGATATTAAATACTTCTGTTAAGTGCCTGTACACCAACACACAGTAGGGGAAACCAGCAGGAGGAGCAAGAGCTCTGTGTGCAGGGACAAGGCTTCGACCTCACTGCAATCACAGGGATGTGGTGGGACAGCTCCCACAGTGGAACGTTGCCATGAAGGGCTACACACTGCTTAGGAGAGACAGACCAGGGAGGCACAGGGGTGGAGTTGCCCTCTCTGTCAGATAACCCTTGGAATGAACTGAGCTCTGTCTCAGGGTGGATGATGAGCGAGCCAGGAGCTCATGGGTCAGGATAAAAGGGCAGCTGAGTACGGCTGACACTCTGGGGGTGTTGGCTCCAGGTGCCTGAGCAGGAGGATGAAATGGGTTAGGCCTTCCACAGGCAAATACAGCAGCCTCAAAGCCACAGGTTCTTGTTCACATGGGGGAACTCAGCCACCCTGACATCAGCTGGAAAGCTACACAGCAAAGCACAGACAGGCCGGGGGGTCCTGGAAATCAGTGGTGTCTTCCTGCCACATAGTGGAGGATCCCACAAGGAGTGGTGTGCTGCTTAGTCTATAAACAAACAGAGAAAGCCTTGCTGGAGAGGTGAATGTTTGGTGCAGCCTTGGCTGTAGTGGCCATGAGATTGTGGGGTTCAGTAACAGGTGAGGAGGAAGCGGGGCAGCAAGTAAGATTACAACCATGGACTTCAGAAGAGCTAACTTTAGCCACCCTCAGGGACCTTCTTGGAAGAATCCCATAGGAACAGGCCTTGCAGAGAAGAGTGGTCCAAGAGAGCTGGTCAATATTCAAGGATCATTTCCTCCAGGCTCAAGGACAATGCTTCCTGAAATCAGGCAAAGGGAGCAACACCCCTGCTGGATGAAAACAGAACTGCTGTCATGACTTAGATATACATGGGAAATGTACATGAGATGGAAGGAGGGTCAGGCCACTTTGCATATAGAGAGGCTGTCAGAGTAAGCAGAAATGAGGCAAGAAAAGTCAAGGCCCATCTGGAATTAAATCTGGCCAAGGATAGCAAGGAAAAGAAGGGCTTTTCAAATACATCAATAACAAAAGGAAACAGGTAGACATCGTAGCAAGGCTGCTAGCAATCACATTTGAAAGGTCATGGAGATTAGAAGAGGTGCCTGAGGCTTTAAAGAAAGCAAACGTCCCCACAGTCTTCAAAAAGGGGAAGAAGGAGGACTCAGAGAACTACCAGCCAGTCAGCCTCGCAGGGCTCTATGGAAAGGCTTGCCTAATTCTGAAAACAAAGATGGAAGATGTGGCCAATACCCCAGAACACCATGCAGCCCTTCAGAAGGACCTTGACAGGCTGCAGAGGTGGACAAAGAACTGTCTGAAATTCAACAAGGGCAAATGCAGGGTCCTGCCCCTGGAGAAGAATAACCTTATGCACCAGGACAGGCTGGGGCCTGACCTTCTGGAAAGCAGCTCTGTGGAGAAGGACCTGAGAGTGCTGATGAACAACAAATTGTCCATGAGCCAACAGTGTGTCCTCATGGCCAAGAAGGCTGATGGAATCCTGGGGTGCACTAGGAAGACATTGCCAGCAGGTCAAGGGAAGTGATCCTGCCCCTCTGCTCAGCCCTGGTGAGGCACATCTGGAGTATTGTGTGCAGTTCTGGGCTCCTCAATACAAGACATGGAGCTCCTAGAGCAAGTCCAGCAGAGGGTGAAAAAGACGATTACAGGACTGGAGCATCTCTGCTGTGAGGGAAGGCTGAGGGAACTGGGCCTGTTCAGCCTTGAGAAGAGAACTGAGATGGAGTCTTATCAATGTTAGTAAGTATCAGAAGGGAGAATGTCAAGAGGATGGAGACAGGCTCTTGTAAGTGCCAACCAGTAGGACAAGAGTCAGAAACTGATGCACAGGAAGTTCCACCTGAACTCGAGGAAGGGCTTCTTTACTGTGCAGGTGCCTGAGAACTGGGGCAGATTGCCCAGAGAGGTTGTGGAGTCTCTCTTACTGGAGATATTCAAGAATTGTCTGGACACAATCCTGTGCCATGTGCTCTAGTGAACAGGGATGACCCTGCTTGAGCAGAGAGGTTGGACCAGATGACCCACTGTAGTCCCTCCCAACTTGACCCATTTCATGGCTCTGTGAAACATCCTCTCATTCGAATGTGTTAAAATTAAAAAACAATAGGTTCTAATGAAATTCCATCTTCAAGTCCTGTTTTCTCACTCATAAGGAAGGCTCATGCATGCACTCTGCACAATGCCATATAAAGGAGACTATCTATTCTGCATTCTGAAAGACTTCCCTTTTTTCTTACACCCTGCCTTCTGAGAGAGTATTTCCCCATCCATGCTACCACATTCAGATGTCTAGATACAGTGCCAGTATCTAATTTTTCTACCTAGGCATTTCTCTCCCTGGGAATTTCGCAGTTTACTAAACCTAACATTGCACCTGATGTTTTTACTCGGTCACTCTTTCTACAAATAAAGCCAAAATGTCCCAACTTGCTGATTGACAGTAATTTTGATTCTTCCTCAACAATGACAACTCCTGTATGAGCTTGCCTGTTTCATAAACTCTAAACAAATGCTAGATTTAAAAAGGTTGCTGGCCTGCTTGTCCTGCTGTCACACAAAGCTGACCAAAGAGTGGAGCTAAACCTATAAAGTCATTATCGATTCTCCACCACATACAATCAAACAGGTAATGCCATCTAAGAGATTACAGTAATTGGGTCCAAAATTAGATCCATGAAAATCAATTATTCTTACTGATCTTCTACATGGCATGATTTCATAGACAAGAAGATCAGCATAGTTTGGTGTTAAACACCTATAAATTGTTGCATAAACATTTTATGAGATTGCTGTACAGTACTCTTTCTGGGCTAAAAACACTTGTTTTAAGTGGCTTAAGTGGCTTTGACCATAGCTGTTGAGCCACACATTTTCTTCTGTAAACTCCCTTGTCCCAAGTCCTAAACAGTCACATCAGAAATACTATTCTTTCTAATAACTCAAGACATATATTTATAATTGCTAAAATAAGTGTATAGAATTGCTACATCAGCTCAATTCTATTAAACCTGGATTGAGAAAAGAACAACACTGCATTTGAGCATAGAATATTTACTACTGTCCTCACACTTTTACCAAACAAAAAGGAATATCTGATGTGGGAGATATTAGAGATTCCTGATCATGATCTCTGTTATAGAAAATATAAAATTGAAGCATTATTCTTCCATACATTAATTCATCGTTGAGTTCTACTCTTAAAGGTTTGTGTTCACAGACACTAAGAAGCATAACAACCTCTGGCAGTGAGGGAGAACAAATCCCAAACCCTAGCATTTCTGAATGAGAAGCAGCATCAATACTGATATATTTTCATCACTTGTGTTATATTTTTCATCTTCTTATTAAGCACCTTGTGTTTGCATGGCAAGGCTCTGGTAGTAGCAAGGGGAAGAAGGAGGGGAACCATCAGGATGGCTTCTGTGAAAAGCTGCCAGAAGCTTCCCCCAGGTCTGCAGAGCCAATGCCTGCCAGCTCCAACACAGACCTGCTGCTGGCCAAGGCTGTGTACATCAGTGATGGTGACAGTATCTCTGGGATAATACATGTAAGAAAGGGAAAAAACTGCTGTGCAACACCAAGTGGGAGACGGGCATGAGAACCTGTGGGATAAAGAACACTGCTGACACCAAGGTCAGTGAAGAAGGAAGGGAGGAGGTGCTCCAGTCACTTCAGCAGAGGTTCCCCTGCAGCCTGTGGTGCAGCCCATGGTGGGGTAGCTGTCCATCTGCAGCCCATGAAGGTCCATGGATCCAGAGATCCCCTGCAGCCAGTTGAGGATCCCACACTGGAGCAGGTGGATGCCCAAATGAAGCTGTGACCTTGTGGGAAACCCACACTGGACCAGCTTTAGTGACAGGACTTGTGATCCTACGGGGGACCCTCACTGCAGCAGCCTGTTCCTGAAGGACTGCACCACATGAAAGGGACTCCATGCTGGAGCAGGGGAAAAATGTGAGGAGTCCTCCCCAGGAGGAGGAAGGGGCAGCAGAGAAAATGTGTGATGAACTCACTGCAGCCCCCATTCCCTGCTCCCCAAACCACTGTGGGGAAGAGGAGGATTAGAAATCAGGAGTAAAGTTAAGCCTGGAAGAAGGGAGGCATGGGGGGAAGGTGTTTGGAAAGGGGTTTTAAGATCTGGTTTTATTTTTCATTATTTGATTGGTAATTAAACTAATTTCCCAGTGCTGAGTCTGTTTTGCCTATGACAGTAACTGGTGAGTGATCTCTCTCTGTCCTTATGTTGGCTGCTGAGCCTCTCATTATATTTTCTCTCCCCTGGCCACTTGAGGAGGGGAATTATGGAGTGGCTGTGTGGGCATCTGGCACAAAGCCATGGTCAAGCTACCACATAGTTTTAGTTTACAAGGTCAGTCAGGTCCCATGTATTCCCACTGGCCAACAGAAAAATATTTCAGTGGAACACAAGAGTATTTTGAAATGCACAGACTTGTATATACAACACTTTAAAGACATGCCACAGTCCCAGTTGTATTTTGCATCTCACAGGAAACACTTAATGCACTCCTGTTCCATAGTTAAATATTATATCACAGTTAAATAAAAGAACAAAGAGCTTGGGGTGTAGTTTCAAAGTACTGTCTGCCAATTATTAATTGGAAAGTTATTCTACACTTCAACAGTAACTAGGAAAGCTATCAGAGTTTAGTGAAAAGACACAGGAGAAATTCCATAAAAGCATGCATGAAGCTTCAGGATGAAATAGGATTACTTAAAAGTGCATGGCACATAGGTCACCTATGACACCATAGTCTTTAAAGAGTTTTGCAGGACCTAGGCAACTAAAACTTTTAATGTTAAATACTCAATATTATAATAAAGTATATAATGAGTGGACACCTGAAGAAATATGATCTACTGAGAAGAGACAGCATAGGTTCTGATTAATAAAGCTCTGCCCTAGAAGCCTGTTGAAGTTCTCTGAATTCAGAGATCTCTAACAGATCTCTGAATGAGGGCGGTCTGGTTTACCCGGATTTCAAAAAGGCGTTTGGCAAAGTTCATCACCTAAGGCTTAAAAAGGAAGCTATGTATCCACATAAGAAGTCCTGAAGTGGATAAATAATTGGATAGAAGACAGGGAACAGACAGTAAGAGCAAACAATTCATTCCAAACAAAGGAGGGAGATCATTCCTGAGGTTTGGGAGAGGCTCTAAGATTTTTAACCTATTGAACAGTGAACAGGAAAATTATGAAGACCAAGCTCAGAGTTTAGTGATGACATCAAGTTATTCAGGAAAGTCAGGATAAGGGCAGACTAAAAAAACCTGTATGACTTTACCAACTGCCACTGAAATGGCAAATAAATTTCAAGTAGATAAAGTGAGGCGGGTGAAGTGAGAGGGGGAAGCCCAATACCAGAATGAGCTGTACAGCAGGCTCTGAAGTGAATATCAGCACTTAGGGACAAAGTGGTGACATTTCATTAGTTACAGAAAAAAAACAGACCTTAGAACAGACCTTAGAACTTATTACAAGAGCAAATCATGGTGCAGTGTTATGAAACTATTCAAAGCCATGATCTGTTCCTACTTCAAACTAATGCAGAGACAGTTCTAGTCTAGGTGAGCAGAACCACACGAGAAAGTTATGTCTTGTTGAAAAATCTTATTTCAGTTATAGAACTGAAAAAAAATCAGGAAAAGGGAAGATGGATGTTCAAAGTCATACCTTATTAAGAGCAAGTAGCACGCAAGAGTGCTGCAATGGTACGAGTGACTAAGACACAATTCCTCAGCCTCAAAGCAGAGAAAAGTAAGGAAGTGCCATGTATGACTGGGCAAAGAGTCAATAATCCTGCACTAATTATAGGTCACTAACAGGACAAGGGAAGCAATTCTTCCTCTCCTTCTACCATTTGCAAGACAACATATGAAATACTTTGTCCAGTCTGGGACAACTCAAGACAAGACAGACACTGACACACTGGAAGGAGCCTGGTGTGCCCCTGGAAGGTCAGTGGCACACAGCTGATGCCACAGAAGGAAAGGCTGGGAGAGTCAGGTTCACTCACTCTGGAGGACAGAGGTTAACAGGGATCCACTTACAGAGTACCTGATGTGTGGTTATAGAACGGATGGGGACAGAGCCCTTCCCTACGAGGTGCAGAACCAAATTAGAGGAAATGGGTGAAATAAGAAATTTTGAATAGATAACAAGAAAATACTCTTGGCAATGAGTGTGGCCAAATGTTCAAACAGGTTGCCCAGAGTGCTTTACAGAATCTCTAGCCCTCAGAGATGCACAGAGCTAATCTGGGCATGACACAGAGTAACATGCCACAGCCAAGTAACAGGGTACTGTGTATGTGGGGAGAAAAGTCAGACCAAATTTCTTACAGGAGTTCCTTCTAAACTAACCTAGTCTGTGATGCCGTGATTAAATCAATGGAAAACAAGCTTAAACAAAAAAGAAAAGGGAGGGAAATTAATTCCATTTTGAGCTGGAATTCTCAACTGAATTCAATACTTACTCTATGATGACATCAGCATTTTTAAACATATTTCAGAAGCATTAGAATGCTTTTATATTTGAAAACTCCTTTGAAACAACCACTTACAAAGCTTTCTCCTTGGTTTTCATCCATCATTTACACAGTAGTCCCTAGCACCAGACCTGCAGTCCCTAACCTAATTATGTGTATTACAGCTCACACATCCAACTAACTGTTCATTGGCTGCTAGTCCTCATTTTTCCCATCCCAAACTCAAAATGCACACAAACCTTTTAAATCCTGGCAGGCAAAACATCAAAGTACAGGAAGATCAAAGCCAACCTATTTACTACTATTTTTTTTTTCTGAAAAAGACATCTAAACTTTCAATGGCTGGGAATGAAGCATCCATTTCTTCTGTTACAATAATGTTTATACCAGAGTGCTTTCAGTAAAATCATTCATATAAACCAAGCTCAGGAAAAAGCAGCAGTGAAAAAAGGAGAACTGGCATCCACCAAGCATTCTTTTTTTCCATTAGCTAAATTACAAAACTTACTTGGGAAGAGCTTTTCATCAATTTCTGTTCATATTCTTCATGGTATATGACAGGACATCAGAGGAGTAATCTAGAATGGATGCAAGTTGAATCAAAATCCAAAAGAGTTCTCTTAATTGTAGTCTACCCTTTCCACTGAAACCCCACCTCATCCTCCCCACCCCCAGATTCCATCCCCCCTTTTCTGAGGAGGGGGTGGAATTTTTGAACACCAGTGACTGAAGGGAGGATCACAGAGAGTAAAAATTTGGGATGGGGGGACATACAATCACTCTCAAATGTTTAAAAGAAGAAGTGGAATAACCTGCCATGGTCATAATAATCCTTAGGCATGTGGGATATAATCCTGCAGCTGGTTAAACCCAAATTTTATAATTTTAAATCCAAGGTGTTTTCTGAGTCTTATTATCCCATGTCACTTTAAAAGTGCATGAGGAACATCTGACTCCTTCCCAGGCTTACCTATTAACTGTTTGGAGATAGCTAGATTTGGATGCTGGATAGGACTGCCCACATTGCTGAAATAACTGAATGCTAGCAAAGGAAAGCAAATTGCCTCTGGCTAAACTGGGGATGGTTTCTACAAGTTATGGGCAGCATTCACTAGAGCAGCAGCTTGGCATCCTGCAGTGACCTGGAAAAAGGGTGAGTATAGGAGAAACTCTCTCATTTGTGCCCATCTCTCTGTCTCCTTTTCTTGCAAAAAGGCTGGATTTACTCCTGTGGGTCGTTAAGATTTCCTGTTACGATTCCCTTTGCTGCCTCTCTCAAAACCAGGGAAGCAAACTACTACTACTCAGCCTAGGAAAGCATGAGATGCTCAAGTGACAGCGGGAGGAGTGCTCATTAACTGTGAGCAGCTGCTTGCACACACAGGAGACAGCTGCCTGCTTTCCAGCACACGGAGAACACCCTGTTTTGACCAAGCCTTTTTAAGAAAAAAATTCATTCATCAGCACAGAACTGAAGCAAGAGAACAAAGTATTTCTCTAGCCTTGCTGCAACTACTTCCCTTTCTTTTCCATGTGTGTGACAACACTTCATCACATTTTAGCTGGGCTTATTATTCAGGTAGGTCTGCATGGCTCTGGGTTTTTAGACATAAGAGCATAGAAATATAACTAATTAGCATAAAACTATAATGTCCTTTAGAAAAATGTTAATTGCCTATGTAGAATAACATTCTGTATGTTTCCTCTCAGGTGCTAGAGAGGGCATGTGGAATAAGAAAAATAGAGTAACTCCTTTCCAAGGCTATTTGGTGAAAACACATAGTAGACCTGCAATCCACAGCCAATGTTACAATTTAATGCTGTAATTTTATTTTGTCTTCTTTTACCTCAGAGGAAAAAAATAAAAAGACATGACCTTCAAGTCAGCGTGATTCCTTTTCCCATCAAAAAAACATTCTAATGGGGTAACTCAAGCTTGAAACAATTGTCAATTCCCAATTCAAAATTATTATTCTTGCTCTTGCCGTAAAAATTATTTTATTTTACACACTTTATCTTGTGAAACACCTTCAACGATTCCAATTTTTGGCTCTTGTTATTCAGCAACAGATGCTCAAGTGACACTTCTCGCCAGGCATGCTCCCCAGAATTCACATTCCCAGCATCATCCCAGCATCAGCTATTGCGCACATCACCAGCTCGAACACAGAGCCACGTTCCCATCTGGAGCCTGGGGCTGGCCAGATAGGTAGAAGGGCGGATGACAGGACAGCACGGGATAGATTTTAAGTGTGTTTCCTGGATACTTAAGATGCAGAAGTAAACCATCAAATTTCCATAGGCTCCTTTGTGGTCTTAGAAGCTTCCAGCATTATGACAACAGAAACTTAATTCCATTTGGGTTTTTTAGGATTTTTGGGAATATTATATAGAATCACAGAATGTCCAGGAGTTGGAATAGACCTTAAAGATCATCCAGTCTCACCTCCCCTGGTATGGGCAGGGATAGATCTCACTAGACCAAGCTGCTCAAGGCTTTGAATGCTGCCAGGGATGGGCATCCACAACGCCCCTGGGTAGCCTGTTCCAGTGCCTACCCACCCGCACAGTGAAGAATTTCTTCCTAATGTCTAACCTAAATTTCCCCTCTTTCAATTTGAACTACTTGTCCTATCACTGTAGTTCCTGACAAAGTCCCTCTCCAGCTTCCCTGTAGGCTCCCTGCAGACACAGGAAGGTTGCTGTGAGGTCTGCACACAGTCTCCTCTTATCCAGGCTGAACAGCCCCGACCTCCTCAACCAGTCTCCGTAGGGGAGGTGCTCCAGTGCTCTTATGAACTAGGTGGCCTCCTCTGGACGTGCTCCACCTGTGCTTGGCCGTGGCACATACACGAGAGGAGGAGATGAGGGACGAGTCTCACTGGCAACACCTTCAGGTGTGCTCCACCTTCCCAAATCTAGAAGGCAACCCAGCTTTCCCCCGGCAGGGAACCGGAGTGCTCACGGCAGTCTCCCCCGCAGCCCGCGGAAGCTCCCGCCAGGGCCGGCAGCCTCGGGCCCGCCGCTCCCGGCACCTCC